>JAECUM010015379.1:0-51197 GCA_016617855.1 Megalonaias nervosa
AGCTCTAATTCTTTTAACCGAATTTCTCTTTGCATTTGCATATCTAATTTTTCTTTCTCAAACTGTATTTGTCTTTCTTCCCTTCTTTCTTTAAATTGTAACTCCACTTCCATTTCTTTTTCCTTTTGTATCTTTTCTATCTGAAACTGAACCTGTCTTATCTCTAATTCCAACTTTTTTTTTAGCTGGACTTCCATTTTCAAAAAGGTCCAAACACTCCTGGGTAAAATTCAAAACATTCTCTACTTTTGATGATAATGTGAATAAAAGCCTGTTGTTTTCACTTAAGATTTCAAACAAAATGTAAAATAGTACTTGGGATTTAGAAATTAGGGGAATTTAAATTTCAAAAAACAACTTTCTGAAATATTTAACCAAACTTCATATATCCCAAGGATGAGCGCCCAATTTTCTCCTGTTACGTGTAGGCTTGTACAAAAATAACAAGAGAAAAGAGTGAAGACAACAAGCTTTGTATATTTTAACAAATTAATTTATTTCCCTAGAAAACAATGTAAAAATTGGAAAATAGGACTTACGGTTTGTGAATATAATCCAAAATTTAATCCTAAGAATGAAAAACACAAGTCCTATCACTAAATAGCTCTATTATAATCCAAGTTCGAATCTCGATGACGTTCCAATATGGAAGGCGATGACATCAGATGTGGTCCTTGTACAAAACAGCAACAATTCCTCAATTGAATCACAATTTATGTTTCCGAATAATTCCAGAATAAATTTCCACTGAATGTCTTTCTCCCAGAATTAATAAAACAGTACACTCATTTGGTTTTCTAGAGAATAAATTATTAAATTCCAAAAACAAATGAACTTCAAAAGCAATCTGGTTTCAACAATAAAATAACCTATCTGGCCTTCGAGGTTTCAGAATACAACTGACTGATAAGCGCTCGGGAAGAGTATTGTATCTACCCTAATTATCATCCTGTTCTCGTGAGACAGACTACGAGGTCTCCTAACACTTGAAACACACAATAAGAAAAATGCAATTCATCATGTAGGAAGAACCCCTATCCACTATCATTCTGAAACAAATAACACATTGTTTATCCAGACTAGACAAAATGACCTTGGCAATAGCCAATCGTTTTAGCATAGCACTTACACTACTGCGGACCAAGGTAAACTAAAAATATTGTAAATGTAATACGTTTTACGTCTTAGATAAACAGAATTACTGAAAAAGAATTTCGAATCCCTGCAATAATCATTACAATAAAATGTAATGAAACAAAAAGAAAATAAAAAAGAATTTTAAAACTAACACACAAGCAATTTAATTACATATACGTAACATGAGACACAAGCTGCAGCATTACTTGAACTGTGAGGGCAAGGTCCACTAGCCCATAGGGGCATAATGGACCACGGGCTATGAGGTAGAAGGCCCTGCATCCCATAAGGGTTCATAGGTATAATTGGAAACAGGAACATTGATGTAGCCACCATCCTTAGCCTGAATAATCTGTATGGATTGCAAATTCTGCACAGGATGGGATGGTAGATGGGGGAAAGGGGGAAGCTCGGGTCTTGCCCTGTCCCCATACCATGAGGCTGATAAGTGATTGAGGAAGAAGACCTCGTCTTCAACTGATTTATCACTGTGTGCATCATGGGTGAGGAGTTTTGTCTCCCTAACATAAGGGAGCAACACCTTGCCAGAAGCATGATGTGTATTGCAGTGCTCTACCTCCATAAAGGGATTGTGCAACCCATGGATGCGGTGCTCCACCTAATGGGAGGGCGCAACCCATTGTCACAGTGCTCTACCTCCCCAGTGGGAGGGAGCAACCTGCTACCTCAGGCATGCATGCTGTTTGACATGTGATAAGTGTTCATCATCTCCCTACACTGGGAAGTTGATCAACTGCTTGAACATCTAGTCCCTCCTTCTTGAGGGGCTTCAATTGCCACCAAAGATGTTTGTCCAAACGTGTATGACATGGAAGAGATTGCTTAAAACTGAAGAAGAATGGGAGGGAATGTTCATATGACCTTGATATGGACATCTGGAATCAACTAGATTCCGTAAGCTGGAAGACCATAATAAGCATAAGGTGCAAAGATTTTTCCATGTGCACTTTGAGCACTTATGCAGTCTGTGTTGAGTATCCTTAATGACCTTTTTGTGGCCACACTGCCCCACAGACTGTTCTGACATTATCCTGTAACGAAGAAATATAATGAATGTCATCTGAAATCACTTGTTGTTGCCTTGAAACTCACCTGGTCATATGCAGTGTCATACTGCATACTCTACTGTGTATCCACTAGCTGTATGCAGTGTCATACCAAGTAGAAACCTGTGCTATATGCATGACGTAAACAACAGAGTTACCTAGTGGAAATTATCTGTACTTTTTCCAACTGAGAAATAAGATAATTCACCTCTGAACTTTGTTTATTAAAGCAACATTCAAATACATATGCCATGTCAATGCATAGCATCGGCAAATATAAAAAGTCTGAAATGTGAAATTAAAGATAGAGGAGATGATGTACTCAATGTTAGGCAGGGCCTATTGTGATTTTTCTTAGAGCACAGGGACTTACCCATACTACAGTGTTTTATATATATATATATATATATAAAAGGAATGTGTGTCGACCTAAAAGATGGAACATGAGGTAGCCTCAGAAACCCTTTAAAGAATTAAGTTCAAAAAGGAGAAAATGCTACAATAATATTTCTTATAAAATGGAACAGACAACTGTAACACTGAGACTAACTGACAACTGCTGAAGAAGACCGCTTATTTGTGGCAAGTTGCTACAGGCATAATTTCTCTGGTGATAGTTTTGGCAGACCTCTGCACATGACCATGCAACACAGAGTGGTGTGTAAAAGGTATATACTGATTTTTCTCCACTCTGTGGGAGGATGTATTTGCATCAAATAGACAGTGAATTTTCAGCATGAAAATAGGTTAGCTATGCAATAACAGCAGGATAAGTAATTGCTGCTATTAAATAAAAAATTCTGCAATATTGCATTTTTTACTTTAGAAACTTTTTAATTTCAATCTGAAAGAACAAACATGCTCTATGTGTAGTTAACCTACTTTCACCTGAAGTAACATCTGAATGATGATAAAACTCAAAAGAATGTTTTAATGTTTTGTTCAAGTTTACGACTATTTTCTTTGTTCTCTTGTAAAGTTTTCAAATTCTGTCATGAATGGTGACCCTGAGCACATAAGACACTGAGTTTGTAATTACACATCACAACACAGTGTGAATATAATTGTTTACTCATATTCTGAATACCTTAAATGAAATATGAAGATTATCTTTTAACCTCCAGTATTTTGATTTTGTCATAAATAATATTACCAATGTGGTAAATATCAAAACTTTTAATAAACAATAATAACAAACTCCATTATTCATAGATTAAAAAGAAAAGTCAATCAATGCGAGTTTATTTCATTTATTATACATTTCCATATAATAACAATGCTTAAATAAAAAGTATTTTTTCAAAAATAGGAATAAAACAAATTCCATTCTTCTGAATCTTTTCTTTTGCTTCTTATCATCAGACATGTTATACCTGCCCCTGCTGTTGCTACTGTAAGTGTTGTTCTTGTTGTGAACAGTGTGAAATGTGTGAAATAGTAGCAATATTATTATTTGCTGCCAGAAGAAGAAAAAAAAATACTGGCAGTTTTCTTCGTACTGAATAAAAAAATACAAATGCAATACTGAAAAATTATTGGACCTCAAAAAGATGTTTCAGCGGCAAAAATCCAGAGCCCAAAAGATTTCCAGGGTTTCATCTTCACTAGCCAAGGTTTGATAACTTTATCTACACCTTGGCAGATAGAACAGCTATATTGGTGCTATGTCCTAGCGACATCTATTGGATTTCATATGTTGCCTCCCTCAGTTATGTAATTCCAACTAACCAATAGCATGGTGCATTGTACATCAGCTGATAAGGATACTTTGTCATTTTAACACCCAAAGTATGACTAAGTACCTGAGGGAAGCCATTACTGTCTGTTTGAGTGAAAGGTATTTGTGCAAACATGGACCGGCACTATAAAAGTGCTTATTTATCAGTCCATTCACTTGTGTTCCCCTTGTCTCGCTTGTGTAGGAACAGTGTTCAAATTTGAACAACTTAATTTTGATTGGATGCGGTGGCTTGCCACTGCATCCAGTGAAATTCACAGACCTGAAGCTCAGAAATATCTGCTCGATATGCCAAGGTGTAGATAGGGTTATCAGACCTTGGCTAGTGACATCATTTAGATTTTGCCATGCTTCTTCATTCATTTCCTGAATGTAAACCATTGGCAGTCTGCATCTATGGAATTATGTTAGGTTGACTTGTTCCCATGGGTGGTTTCTTTTATTCACTCTTTGTGCTTTCTAGCATCATGTGGTATGCAGATATCCTGGGGTTCACATGTTGGCAACCAATTCTGGGACAACATTCCTTTATCAGGTTTGCTAACTGACGGTCTGCCCAATGGCCAGACCTTTCAAATGTTTAAGAGTATTGGTTAGGGCTGTCTTATAACCCTTGATAGTAGATCCGAGCACTGTTTCTCTTCAAAAAGGATGAGAAAAAAATCAGTTACTGCACTCAAAGACTGACAGTTAGGATTCACACATTTTCTACTACACCAAAGACAAAAGATTCTCAATTTGGCATCATACACCTTAGCTGTATATTGCTTCATGGACTGAATGATAATCTTGGCAACTTGTTTGAAAACTTCTCTTTACGGAGAGATCATTTGAAATAAGCCAAGCATGAGCTGGAGAAACTGTGGATCGTTGTGTAGGAGAGAGTCCCTCTACTGCAACAAATGGTCCTTACCTTGAGCCAATGTCTTGGGATGGTATACCAAGAGATCAAAATTTTCAGTGAACCATGATCACTGGGGCAACAGAGGGGCTATCTAAAGGAGCTGAGCAGAAGAGCTCCTTATTTTGTTAAGTACCTTTGGCATCATCCTGAAGGCATCCATTGCCAAGATCCTCTGGTCGGGTACAAAGGAAGCATAAAATCGGAGCTTGTTGTTTAACCTTGTGGAAAACAAGTCCACCAATGGCGTCCCCCCAAGAAGCCAAAGGGAGTTTACTGTACATTGATGTAGATACCAATCTGTGAAGACTGTCTTCCCTTTCCCTGAATGACTGGCAGGGGACCTGAAGGAAAGGGGTGCTATGTTAGTTTGTCCTACATAACACATAAGTGAATAGATGACGATAGAATGGACTGAATTATGTGACCCAGTATCTCTTTGGTGGCTAACCAGAGCCAATGGACTATCCTTATTAACAGACTCAACAGGAAGATGACAGCAACTCTCTAATCTCCTGGGGCATTCTGGGGATGAAGGTCTGTCCCACCCCTCTCTTCTTTAACTCAAATTAGTAAAAGAAAGATGCTATGTCCATGCCGAAGGCATCAACCTCTCTGTCATGTGGCCATGAAGTCCTTGGCAGCACGCAGGGAAAGGGAAAATTGCTGCCCTGCAGTGGAAGACCCCAGATACTGTAGGAATTTAGAAGAATTATAGGAAAGGGGGGATGCCGACTTGATACTCTTCCCTAATTGGGCATCTGTAAGCAAACTCCAAATTCTCTGCGGGATGAAACAGCAGTCGGGTGGGGGGGAGGGGGCCTCAACCCCATCCCTATCCCTGTACTGAAGGGGCTCCAATGACCAGTGACCAGTACTCATAGACCAATGGCCAGAGTATTTGTAATGGAGCCTGGAGAATGGTGTCTGATCAATGATCCATCAGGTGGCTCAGGTCTGTAGGAAGACCCTTCCCAAGATCTCATAGATATGATCTAAACTCTCCCTTTACTCATTGGCTCAATCCCATCGTTAATAATGGGCCTCAGGGAGAGTAAGAGAGCTGCTGCCCCCTTATGAGGGGAGGAAACACTTTCAGCCCACACTGTGCTGTGGGCAAGTAGTGCTTGCTGCTCCTTGTTCTGGGGTAGGGGGGTGCAACTTGTTCTCTGCCCTCATGAAAGAGGGAGGGTGCTGGTTTCCCAATGGGAGGACTCACTCTCCACCCATTTATTACCTCCCTTAGGAGGGGGTCCACTAACCCAAGAGTCTCTGAAGAGACTTTGATAATCCTTCTCTGAGACCCAAGGACTCGGAGACAGAGGTAACCAAAACTTCTGATGAAGATTAGGAAGGAACTTCCTTTCTTTATGGGTACATCTATATTCAGTGAGATCCCAGATCTTGTTCAATAAACTGCAAAAGGGACAACCATCTGTCCTTTCACAGCCTGTACAAGATAGGCATGTGGTACGGATGTTCCAAAGGGCTTTCCTGTGGCCACACCTACCCACACCCTGCTAAGTCATTGCTGAAAAGAATGCAAAAATAAAGATTTATTCAAAAACTTCTATGCAAGTATTTGCAAGAAAAAAAGGGACTTGTGTCAGCTAAGTTTAGGCTAAATATGATAATAACAGGAACTCATTTTACCTATGTGTTGTCTTGAAGAAAACAATCACTGAAGTTTTAATGCAAAAAGGTGATAATGCAAAGCTGAGTACTGAAAATTAGAAGATAATGAAGTCAACTGGGGTTAATATCCATAACTGCTCTATGTCCATGAATTTTATTTGCTATACATAGTTAAAGTCTAAGTATTGCAATAACTTCATCTCAAAGTAATTCTGTATAGCAATAAAGATATACATCTATCATAAAACATCAAAAATTATAAAGCTCATGTGTACATTTAGGTTAGCATTGGAATTGCAAACTTAATAAGGTAATATTTATTGATCCTGTCTATAAGTTAATTTGACATGTCCATATATTTCAGATTCACTTCAAATGTTGCATCAGAGCTGAAGTTATTTACGATAACACTTACTCATCCTGTGATTGAATTAGTGGCTTTTATTGGGCTTTAGGTAAATATGGAATATATATGTACCAATGAATGAAATCAAAAGACAGAATGAACCCATCCACAAACAAAATAAATTTATTAAAAACCAAACCAAAATGCCTAATTCACTGATGAAATAGATTAATGTGATAAACAAAGGGTGTAACAGGCTTACACCACTGAAAAGATGATGACTTGGTGTGGGTTATAATAAAGATAACATTAAAAAAAACTCAACAACATAAACCTTTTACAATAATCATCAAATCTTAAAATAATAATCACTTATTAAAGGTGAAGGCAAAGACCTCATTCACTCCATACATTATGGAGCAACTCCATTAAGACAGACAGGATATTCACCAACTACAATGAAGCTACAGTATCAACGAGTTTTCATTAGGGTATTATCTGGATTTTGTGGTTTTCACAAAGACAAATAAACAATACAAACCTCTGCACTGGCAAAATACATCTGTGACAGCTTCTTTTAAAGAATCAATGGTTCATCATAATGGCGATTACACAACTTTGGAACTACAATGGCAGTTACTAAATGTATACTCAAGTCTGTTTCAGGGTCTGTAGCATGGCTGCTGGTCACATTCTGCTCTTGGTCATTGACAACAGTACATTTATATAATAAAATCAATCCATGCATGATGATTGTCTTCATAAATGAAGCAAATAAAATGTGTGCTTTTCCTATTGCACTGGTTTTAAAATTCGGGTAAGTAGGTAGCCTTTTTTTTTTTTAACATATTATAACGATTAATATATATTTAATGTACTAAGCGCATCAAGTACAGGGCATAACTGGCTCAGTTAGATGCACAAATCAGTTTCAGAATATTTTTTTTTCCCTGGGGGGAAATATGTGCTCGAGTCAGGAAAGAGAAACAGGGATGGTCGACCAATCAGAAACGTTTCTTTTTGCCAAACAGGTGATCATTCATTGCAGACGTCATTCAAGACTTATATTATTGTATCAAGGAAAACTATCTCATATTAATCCTGTTTATGAATCTGTATTCAAAAACCAAACACACAAAATTAAAGGAAAAAGTGGCGTGTGACATGCTTTTCCGAGTTATAAAATTTGCATAATTCACAGTTAGGTGTGTTACGATGATTTGCTAACTGGAATGAATAATAAAATGAATCAAAACAAGTCTATAAACCCAATCAGGCAAGGACAGGGATATTTTAAATACCTACTCTAGCTAGGAATAATTATTTTTAAAAAAAATTAGTAGAATCACCCTTGTTGGGTGCGATATTAAAATACATGATAGTAAACAACATGTACCAGGACAAATCGTGAATAACTCTCTCTCGTAAACTCAATCTGAAAGAAAACGATTCACAAACAGGTGTAATTCCACAAGTCAAAGACAAGGCACACAAGGTATAAATAAAATCACTATGCTGACACATGAAGCAAAGGCTATCCTTCTTCAATGTAAATAAAACACACATTAAAGCTTGCAACCAAAAAAGAATGAAGGACAGTGTGCATCATAAGGTATCTGTGCAGTGGGCAGTGGCAACTCAGTTTTAGAATCTTTGGAATCATCCTAATGGGAGGATGAATTCTTTGTCATAATAAAGAGGTATTTCCTGCCTAGAAAAGGGCCAGCATTGCAATAGCAACAGGTATGTATTACTGATCTTAAACAAGTTCTTTTAGAACAATTCATGGATAACTCAAGTTCATGAGATTTTCACTGGGGAGATGGATGAATGGATAATATGATAACATATTTTTTGCATTATCACATGAACATAAGAATCTTAAAAGTTCTGTGATTCAAGCTTTATTCTATTTAAAATCTGTAGACTGTCAAAGATTCTTAACTCTGAGCCTCAGCTTGAGTTTCTTCCTCAAAACGTTTCAATAAAAATGAGAGCAGGTCTGCATATTGAGTTTACAAACTATCTTACACAGTAAACCTGGCCCATGAACATTTGGCTCTTTTTGATTCGGACTATTTAAGCTATAAATTCAGGATCCTTGGACAGATATGTGACATACTCTATCTGAAAGGTACAGATAATGTCCAATATTGGGACTTCTTGAGGGCCACAGAATATATCTGGATTAATGACCGTCTCAAAAATGATAACAACATAAAGAAAAAATTATGTCGGAGCACATCTTTTAGGCCTGGATGAGTGAAAAGTCTAAAAATGATATCATGTGTCAGTTATTATTTAAATTCTAGAATGCTGACAATATATATTTCATTGTTGGTTTCAATGACTCTTTGAACAGATTACTGGCCATATCATGCAGAGGATATGGGAGTTAATTGCCTTTCCCAAGGACACAATGAGACAACCAACCTGGGTTGGTCTGTGTGGGTATTGAACCTACAGCCCTTGGATTAAAAGTCAGATGATCTACCAAATGAACCACTGCAGTTCTCTCAAAAGAATTTCTGAAGCCCTGAAATAGGAGATTTCAAGAGGAAATAATTTGGCAAGTTTGAATGTATGTTAACAGACATGTGACCAGGAAATCTGCATCTTAATGTGTGCAAATAAAAAAGAATTGATCAAAATAAACAAGACAATGCCAAGTGGTCCAAGTGAGCATAGATCACTCATGTGACTGCCAAATAACCAACTGCAAGAACAGTTGGCATATAATCTGAATCAGTAGGATGTGTTTGGTAGAAATTTAATCCAATGTTGTGGATTGAAAATGTTAATAAAACAACTAATTGTTTTTTAATGGTATATTAGCATCTTTTGTCCCATATTGAGATGCCTTTATGCAAGGATGCACTGTCAAAGTTTGGTCAAATTTAGTGTTGCCAACCCATATGCATGCTTCACAGGAATCCTAAGTTAAGTTTTTTTGTTGCTGACACCCAAATTTTTAATTTGACCCCCAGTTTTGATACCAAAGTTTGTTTTTTACTCAGTCTGACACTCAGTTTTGACACCAAGGAGATTTTTTACTCTCCGTCTTGCACCCCTACAGGATACACTGTACCTACCATTTACTATGTATATATCTATAAATCATCCCTCCAGGTAACAATATTTTAAAATACCATTGATATTCCAGGATATTATGCAACAGATGCAGAATTTTTAAAAAGTGGATAGTTAATGTAAATTTTATATTTAAAAAAATGCTATCCGTTTAAATATTTGAAGCTATACATGTGGTCAGCCTGTATCATCTTTTATAAATGTGTCAACAGTTCAACTTGTTCTACATATGATCTATTTGTTTTTTCCAAGTGAGAAATTATTCAAATTAATGATATGCAGTTTGTATATACAACTCCTATCAGACTTCTTTTATAGGTTTACATATGATTACTTTGTATGACAGTCGATAAAGGGGTGATAATCAATCTGTATTATATGTGTTTTCTCAGGGCAGTCACTTTTCCTTGCGCAATATTTTCCCCCCAAATCCCATTTTATTTCATACTTTAAAAACATGAAAAATCTCAATTTGCTGTGGTAAACACCACAGATTTTTTTCCTGAACCAATTATTCCTGTGTCCCTAAATAGTCAGATAGCTGATAAAAGTTACAGTGATTATCTAATGTAATAACTATCATTTATCATATATTCGTAATGTATTTTAAAAAAAAATCTAACTGGCTTAGCATGTTTGTTTGAAGGATGCATGTCATATTTGTATGCCTCAGGGAATGTATTTATCACTAAACCCATTTCTGCTGATTTTAACGTATTTATTCAATTTTTAGAAAGAAGTATTGAAATTACTCTATTAGAAAAAGGACAAAAATTGTTTCATGGTTGAATTTGTATACAACCAACCAAAGCTATGCAAATGACAGGTCTGAGATCACATCCTTTTTGGCAAGAAAAAAATTTATTATATTTCTGACTGACTGAAAATGACAATATGTTGAGTTTATAAAACTATTCTTGGCCAAAAACACAGAATCAATAAATGTTGTCTAAAACATGAAATAACACAAATGAATAAATACGATCACTTGATAAAAATCTGAAATTACAAATGAGGTTTTTGAAAGACTACCATGCAAGTAAACTGACACAGTAGGAAGCTTAGAGACTGAATAAACATTTTATTGAATCCTAATTAAAAAATATAAAATACAAATGTAACAGAACAAAAATAAGGGGACTGTACTTGTTATCTTGACAGTAACAAATTTTAACTAAGTAAACACATTTTGAGATGAACTTGGACATCAATGGCACCTAGTTATAAAAAATTATGTTAAAGAACAAGTGAATTTGATAAGGTATTTTACAATTTGCATTATTGCTTGAGTCTAGTGATAAATGTTTCACAAAGCATAACATAAAGAGATTTTTGTCCTACAAACTCTTATCTCTTTTACATCATAATACAGGTAAAAATTATATTGACTTGGTCATTTCGAACGTTGACATCATTAGCCTTTGGGTGTTTCTGTTAGGACATCTTCACTACCCACAATGATTTATTAATTAGTATGGGTGATAACACAAATGATCAATAATCATGTTGTTTTCCCCCAAGGGCTAAGTATCTGCCATACTTTACTTACCATATAATTCCAAATAGTTAAACATGACAGTGTATAGAACTGCAGTCTGGATAGTTTAGAAAGATTAGAGAGAAGATATTTAATATTATGAAAATTTAGTCAATAAATCCTTTGAAATGGCTGTTGCAAGTTAGAAAAATTCTATAGAACCAGTCAAGGAAAAATTATCTAGCTATGTTTCAAGTTTATAATAAATGCTACTTTCCAATATGTGCATGTACTATAACATTTGAATTGTGTTTCTTTTAGAGCTAGTATCACCCATAACCATCACACTATGTACAGTATCAAGATAATTGTCTTTTATGCCATGTGTATCCCATACATAAACAAGAGTCCTTCAAAGGTACTGACATTCTACTGGGCAAAAGGAATTTCCAGGAATTGAAGATAAGACCATATCTTCTTTTTAACTCCAGAGTGTTGAAACAATCTCTAATATTCTTGTGATAACAATAATTTCAAATTAGCTGCTGTGGTGGACACATTGGATGTCAGTTTGGTTGTGTCAAAATGACATTCCATTTAAGAGTCAAAATAAGCAATATCAAGTCTTTCAGGATGGTCATCATTGTGACCATATTTGACATCAGATCAGCACCTATTTAATGTAGGACCAACAATACATTATAAAAGGTCTTCTGGTGATATGACTTTATCTTTTTGAGAAGCAACAATAACAAGATTTTCAAGATGGCTACCATGGTGTTCATAACAGATGCCTGATTCACACCATTTCCATTTATGACCATCATAAGAAATTCTTTTAGTAAAAACACCATGCTGATATTACCATCATTCAAAAGAAGTAGCAAAAGAATTTTTGTACATGGCCATTGTCTGACCATATTGGATGTCCAAGCAGTACCATTTTCGTTTGGAACCATTTAGATGAATGTGTGTGTGAAAAGTCTCATAGCAATCCTCCATGTACTAGAGAGAATTACCAATAACATATACCAGAGATAAAAATATTTTATTATTTACTGAAAGATATGAAATGCACATATAGTATTATTTGAAAAATACATTCAAATCTCACAAGGATCATTATGTGCAAGCTGGGGATAGAGTAAAATTCTTTGCTGGGAATTTAAAAAAGAGTGTGTGTAGCTGTTACTTGTGTAAATATAATAGGTATATGGAGACAGTTTTTATTCATGGTTTATGTGGCACTGATGTTTACTTCAATTGCATTAGAAGAAAGATAAGAAGTAAATGTTTAGTTTCACCCAGTTTATAATTCATATTTCATTCTACTACCATATTCTATCAGTAATCTGAAATATGTATGTTGATACACTATCACCAGAGAAAATATTGGGATTTATTACTACACTAATGAAATCGACCCAACTTGAGTTTCTGTTATTGGAAGAAGAAAAAGAAGAACATGATGGTGCTGATCATAATAATAATAAAGCAGATGAAGGTGTAAGATGGTAATTATATATTTACAACAAAAGTACTGTAAATGGCACATTATACATCTGCTATGTTTTTAAAACACCTCTATGTAGAGAACTGAAAATTTCATCCTAAAACCATCTTTATTATTTCAGTCACAGTGATTTTAATCTTTCAGCTTTTGACCCCAAATTTAATAGGCTCTTTACCCAAGTGTAATCCATCCTCAAAGTTCAGTCATAGTCTCTTATCTAGAACTATTACTGAGCAGAAACCATTTTTTTCTTTTCAATTGCAACAACTTTTGCCATTCCAATTTGGGTATGAGAGAAAGCTTACCAGAAGCTTCCCATGGGTCAGTGATTTTTACCAGGGTTTTCTGGGGTTCTTCCAAGACCAGTTATACTGGCCACCATGTATAGCCTATCAGTGCTGAAAAATGGCATTAACAACAACAACTTTTGCCACAAAAGTTGTTGTTGTTGTTAATCCATTTAGTTAAAGACCACAAAATCGACAGGTTTCTTCCTTAGCCCAAGTGCAAGCCATTCATAAAGTTTGGTCCAGAACTGAGATGTAGAACTAATGGTACTGTGTGGAAAACTTTTTTCATCTTTTAGTCACAGTGACCATGACCTATGACCTATAAAAATACCAAGCTTCTTCTTTATCGTAAGTGTAAGCTATGCACAAAGTTTGCCCACGTATGTGATGTAGAACTAATGTTATTGTGCTGAAACCATTCATTTTCATTTCAGCCAATGTGACCTGAACCCATGACCTTTAAACTCAGAAACCAAGTGTTCTTCCTGATCCCATATGCAAGACATCCAAAAAGCTTGACAATTGTAGATGATGGAGAACAAGTTATTGTGCAGAAACCATTTTTCTTCTTTCAGCCAAAATGAGCTTGACCATTACTCTCTCTTTTAACTCAGAAATCAATATTGTTCTTCCTTACCCCATCTGCAAGCCATCCACAAAGTTTGGTAACTACTGGTGGTGGTTAACTCAAAAGGTTTAGTGTGGAAACCATTTTTCTTTATTCTCTCACAGCGATCTAAACCTCTGAACTTTTTAACCTAAATTCGATAGGATTATTCCTTATCTTAAGTGCAAGACATCTAGAGTTTGGTAACTATATATGATGGAGAACTTGAGTCATTGTGCAGAAACCATTTATCTACCTCAAGTCAGTGGCCATGAGCTTTGACCTTTGGACCCCAGAAGGTACGCTTCTTCCTTACCGCAAGTGCAAAACATCCACAAAGATTGGTCCAGGTCTGTGATGCAGAACTACAGTTACTGTGCAGAACCATTTTGCATCATTTAGTCATAATGACCTTGACCTTTTTAATTTTTTTACCCCCAGAAGCAATAGGGTTCTTTCTTACCCCAAGTGTAAGTCATCCACAAAGTTTGGTAACTGTAGATGGTGGATCATATGAGTTAATGTACAGAAAGGAAACTGGAAACAGACAGATGAGAATATCATAACACTCCTCCTTACGACTGGTGTATAAAAGTACACACTATATGGTAAAGATAAAGCTAGAAACACGTGTTTTACACAGCTGCATAAAATGGGCAAAATATACTAAGATCTGAATAAGATAGTTATACTAGATCTGCACCATGTACCTGTAGTTTGTCATTTTCAGACTTGTACTGGCAGCTCAAGGTTAACTATGCTATCTGTGATCTGATGCTTCATGTGCAGTTAGGATGACATAAATCATCAATTTATCAATGGACCAATAAGTTTGCTATTTTGATACACACATTGATACTAAAGGTAGATAACTGACTGACAACAATTTTTACCATAGAAAAATTACATTTTATCTTCAAAAGATAGAATAATTATTAGTTGTTTGCCACTTTATTCTTTATGAATCATTATGTATTGTATAATAGGCTGTGTATTGCAACATGTATCAATTTGCACAGGCATACTGTTTCACCCCCACTATGCTGGCAAGTCATTGTCTACTATGACGTTTGTTATATACTGTTCCATACTGTGCTGGTAGATCAGGGTCTACCACATTATTTATTCAACTAATGACTTCAAACAAGCACTGCATATAATGGCAGATACTGATCACTGCTGCATGCAGTTCCACATGGGTAAAAATTGCATACATTTATGACAAGATATCCAGTAATATACGATCTAGTATCACATCTAGATCTATCCAGTCTAGATTTAAGAACCATGGTTCCCATGCTTTTCTAAAGATAAATTTCCAGGTCCTTTCCAGAATTTTTCCAGGATGAAATTAATCTTTTCAAGGTTCACATATGACCATTACTGAATGGAATTAAAGAACATTTTAGATTATAAAACATGCATTTTCTAAACCTAAAGATGTTTCTCGTTCAAGACTCTCCAAAACATCTAAGTCAGAAAAGATGATCACAAAATGTATCACGCAAAACAAGTTTGATTATATTCCTATAAAGTGTCATGTAAAGTCATTTCAATGTACAGAATAAAAATTTTAACTTTATTTTGCTGACCTGCATTATGTTGCTAAGTGGGAACAACATAATTAACAGAAACTAGTTTTGCTTCCATTCAAACTTTTAATTCTTAAGAATTCTATTGCAATGTATATATATATATATATATATATATATACACACACACCACTCCCTCGTTTAGTTGCACCCTGATAACTTGCGAACCTGCTTATAATGCGGAATCATGCATGGACCCCATTTTTAAACCAGAAAATACAAATAAACTGATCCCTATTTCTTGAACTTGAAGAAAATCACTATCAAAATTGGTAACAGAAACTTTGATATATTGCTCGTTTTATCATCAAAAACGGTAGATAGGACCTGGAAATTTTAATCAACACTATGAAATGTCAACTTTAAACAGAAGTCATAAAACTGACTACATTTTCTTTCCAAATGACATTCTTAGTACACCATAATTTACGATATTCAAGGAAATTTCGATCAATGAAAATGTCACTTATGCCTAGTGGAGGCAGTACTTTAATAAATAAATACCAATTAAATAATTTTTTTATCAACTGAAATTCGCGTTCTAGTTCTATCTTTAAGTTCCATTTAAGTGTAATCATAAATGTAATGTGTCCTCTTGTAATTAAACGTAAAATGTGTCCATCTACCATAACAGCTATGTCCGTGAGTGTTTCTCTGAGAACCTAATTAAGTGCCGACCATGTTTTCTTATCGGATTAGTGAATTGTTGTATTGTTGCACTAAATAAAAAGCAGGCCTCCTTTTCTATTATCATGTTAATTACATCTTTTGAATCAAATAAAGGAGGTGGAATAAACCAAAAAGTTAAAAGGTATACAAATCCTACATGCTTAAGAACCGTTGTTGTTGTTGTTGTTGTTGTAGGGTTTAACGCCATTTTTCAGCACAAGATAAGCTATACATGGCGGCCAGTATAATTGGTGGAGGAAGAACCCTGGAAAACCCCGGGAAGAACCACTGACCCACGAGAAGCTACTGGCAGGCTTTCTCACGTGCCCACGTTAGCCGAGCCTGAGACTCGAACTCACGCAGACAGAGGTGAGATGGCAGTGATCCGTAACGGTGAGCGCTTTAGACCACTCGGCCACTCGGGGCCCCCTGGTTAAGAACCAGAGGCCCCAGTCGCATGTCAGGTAACTTATTTCAGTTGATTAATCGAACAATGTTATAAATGTTATTGTGTATGTTACTAATTAAACTACCTTAAATTAACCTGCTCAATCATGACTGTGATTTAAGATAGCAAGGCAACCAAGCAAAATGAGTACTTCGTAAAATAAAGACCTTTGTTTCACTGAAACGGACCATTGTGGGGAAAACGAGTTTCAGAGAATTCCTGAATTTGCACGTAGAGATATCTTCAAGGGTGATAAGAAGTTTCACTGTTACTGGCAATGAAATCACTGCATCAATAGTTTACAAATTGAACAATTCAAAAATTGAGTTTCAACATAGACAATTGTCTCACGAAATGTTGCTTGTTTTTGATAAAAAGGAATCTTGTTTAGTGTTGTATCAACAATTAGTCTGGTTTCCTGCTTCTTAGACTCTTGTTTTGCAAAATACTGAAAACACTACTCCGAGAACGAGACTAATCAGCAAAAGAAAAAGCCATGACGTAATACACGAATGTTTACGTGTACCGTGATGGTTGTTGAAACCAGTTGGAATCATGTTATCAATCTTTCAGACGTTGGACATTTTGAAAATAAATTTATACAGAATAACAAACAACTTTATTGATGATTATTCTCGACGAGATTATAAAATGAGGATTCAGTCATTAAACAGACCAGTCCCCCTCCCCCCGCTCAAACCGTGCGGGTCTCTGGATGTGTAGCAGATTATTTTGAGGTCCCTCGGTAACTCGCACCCTTGCTTACAGTGCGCTCTATGTTTGTGGACTCCGATGTGTGCGAGTTATCGAGGGAGAGGTGTATATGCATCTTATAGAAAGTAAACATTTCCTATTACAGTATAAAAAAAACCCATAAATGCAAATAATTTGAATCTTGTCTTGTAACAAAAAAGAGTTTAACCTTGAATTCATCTGTGCTAATAAAATCCCAAACAAGATTTTTCAAACAACCTAATCTCCTAAAGACGATCTGGTTAAAAATCCATTATTTAGAAAACATTTTCAAAAGGGTTGATTTAAATTCTGACAGAAGACCTTCAAAATTATATACTGTTGTATAAACAAGGACTGAATTTTCTGTAAAATCAACTTGGTTTCTTGTAATTCGTTAAACCAGTCCCCAAACCTGTACTGATACAGGGGCCGTATCGTATTTTAATATATAATACAATGGACGACAATTTCTCATTTTAGCTCTGAGATTCAACAATTTGGATAACAAATTTGGCTTAAAACAAATAGCAGTCCGTTTTCTAATTTGGGTTTCCCCGAATATTCCCACCCAATTTTTCATATTTGGACATTTAGGTTGAGGAGTGGGGTCACTGCAATTGCATATCGAAAATTTGGAATTTGCCGCCACCATGCGGTAACGACATATGGTAGACACTTACCAGCAGGCCTAGAAAATTTATACTTCTGTTACATCAACTTATACCTGCATGAAATCAATAGGAAAATGATTTATTTTCTCAGAAATTTCAAGTATTATAATTATTATGTCTTTAATCCGCTGACAGACTAGACAAAACTATGGCATAGATGAAACCTGACCCAGTACTCGCCATTTGCATTACTAGTCACATAACTTCACAAATCTCAATGACAACTTTGGAAGTCCAATAGTCACGTGATATCAACAACAAACTCCTTTTTAATGTTGTAGAGAAATTCAATTATATTAAATGAAAGATACTTTTTGTAAAACCCAGCAATGTGGCCAGTATGATTTATCAAGCAGAGAGCACACATCAATGTGGTAGTCACGTGATACAACAAACTCCAGAAGTTGTTCTCGGAATATATAAATATGGAAAATTTTGTGTTCTTTCGTTTTTGTATTTTTATTACAACCAGTATACGACTTTCATTTAATATTTTTTTATATATATTTTTCTCTACAACATTTGAAAATATGGGTTGTTAGATTTGTGTACTCATGTGACTAGCAATGCAAATCGCTAGTACCAGGTCACATTTCATCAATGCCGTAGTTTTATCTGGTCTTTCAGCAGATTAAAGACAATGATTTTAATACTCACAATTTCTGAGAAAATAAGTAATTTTCATATTGATTTCATGCATGTATCACTCAATCTAACAACATTTAAAGTTTGCTAGGCCATTTGGTAAACGGCTACGCTTTGCCACCACCGTGTTTGCCTATTGTGATGCTAGACTGATTTTCATACCTTCTATGTAAGGAAAGATACAGATATCAAGCTGACTTTGAAAATAAAAGTCAACTAGACGAATCTAATCCACTGAGCATTTAGATTGGCTCAGCATAGGTGGCGCTCTACAGTTTCATATTTTGCATAGGTTAGAATTTTAAAGAAAGAGCACATAGGTATTATTATTGTATGATTTTATGATTTAATTTTGATTTTATGGCTGAAATATTTAAGTCTTTAGCATCAAAACAATCCTTTTGAATAATTCTTCTGTATTTCCCCACTCAGAACAGTATTTATTAGTGTCAGAGTCTCAAACAAGTTCACCCCACCCCCATGATAAAAAGTAAGCTATTTTAAAAATTTACATTGCATTTTGTCAACATAGCAACCAGTGTTATGCTGAAAGACAGGAACATGAAACTAGCCATAATTATTCCAAATGTCAACAATAAATTTTACAGTTTGAAAAGGGATGGAACTGGTGAGGTTCATAAAGGTCAGAGGTCAAAGGGTAAAATATTAGCTTACTGTTTAATATGGAAGAAAGCAAATTTGCTTTGTCATCATTTATTTTTTAATTTCATTGCAAATAAATGAAAAGAAACATTTTCACTATATATTTCTTTTAGTTAATGCAACAGTTTTAAATTTAAGTTGACTTTATTCCTATATTCTAAGAGTTCTAATTTCCCCATAATTAAGGTCACTACTCACACAAACATGCCTCATGGCAAATTATGTAAGCAAGAGCAAAATAAGCATAATTAGCTTATCTTCATGCATAAAATCAATGTTAATGTACCATTTTATTCAGAACATCATACATAATAATATGAAAATAGGAAAAATAATTGCATAAATTTTTATATTTGTTTTAAGGTGGCACTCTACAGTTTCGTATTTTGTATAGGGTTAGAATTTTAAAGAAAAAGAATTTCCCCTGGTTTCCTCACTGGTCATACTGGCTAATTAAAAAAGACCTTGTATATCTTTGATATTGTTCAAAGAACCTTCAATTCCCTTTATTTGGATGTATGATTGATGGGTGTAATATGGGTTATAGAGTATACAGCTTGGCCTTACTCCAGATGTGCATCTTTCAAAAAAGTGCTAGCTCCACTTGGTCATTTTCACTTCCTGAACTTCAGAGGTAAATTGTTAAAAAAGAGCCGATAACTTTTTTTACATTTTATATATTTGGTAATTCATTAATTGCACTTTCAGAAGCTGGTACTGTCTAGTCTGGCAAAATTCATTTTCCCTATTTTAATAGCTGCTAAGGATAGTGTACTTCAGACAAATTGAGACTGATTTTTGGAGCACAAGGGAGCAGTCATTTTAGTTAGCAGTGTGCTAAGATCATTTACAATTTCCAAAAGTACAATATCCAAAGAAATGTCAGCCACATTACATCAAAGTAGCATAGAGGTATGCCAATATTGTCTCTACTATGCATGTTTTAAATGCAAACAACTTCACCTAACATATGTCACTCTCTCAAAAGTACAAAATAACTGGTGAGCACCCCATATTATGTTTACTGCAAGCACCCAAACGATCCATATTGCACCCTCTGAATATTCTGGTTAGAACTCGATAAATTTAACTCATGATCAGTTTAGTTACAACTCAATTACGTGATTGTTTTGGGCATCAAGTGGTGCCGGAAAATTCCCAGATTTTTCCCGACCTTCATAAATATTAGCAAAATTCAAGGACTTTTCATGGTCGGGAAAAAATTATCATTTCTCCTGACTTTTTCCCTGATTTCCCGGTAGCGTGGGAACCCTGAAGAACTTTCCTTTATGGTTTTAATGGGCACTGCCATATGTGTATTACATGACATTCTGTCATTATGGAACTGATATCACCTAGCACTCTTTACAATCAAAAGCTATATTCATTTACTGTAAGCATCATTTACTTGCACGACCATTTAGGTTCGTAGTGCACCCCTGTGAAAACAATATACTGATTGCCCTAAAGTTTCACTTTTGTTCTGCTTTTGAATTTTTCCTGTGTAATTTTTGTATAATTGGTTTGTTTTGTTTAATCCCACAATTGTAATTCATGGTATATCTCTTACTTTCACCTGTTATTTTATGGTTGTTAAGTTTGAAATATTTTATAAAATTAGCTTTAAAAGATATTTTTTATTCAACTGATCTTACTTTTCTACATGTTAGTTGTGCAAGAAGTAAATAACAAAGGTTTATTCTCAGGCAATCTGAGCATCAATCAAGTTTAGAATGATGATAGTATATCAAGTATAGCTATTTTTTGAAAGGGTTTTGAGCTTACCTACAAAAAAAAATCCATACAGGATAGATAACTTGAAAGCTTAGACTTGGTCTGTGTTTTGTTCAAGAGCTTGTTATAGTGTGCTATCAACAACTACAGTGCTCTCTCCATATTTTGCTGTTCATCATAAAAGTGACTTGTGTCATAAGTTAGGGAGTCTTACATTGAGGGATGTTACAAAAAGGTGGACCATAATAGTGCATAAAACATAAAAATAGTGAAAATGATCTGAAATCACATTATTGTTAGCTTTCATTAGACAGGAATTAAAATTAAGCAAAACAGTTCCAGAAGCAATAATAAAAACTTGTCAAACAACTGAATAGAATTCAATATCAGGTCAGCAGTGTAGAAGAATTTTATTGTGAATGACTACTTTTTTTTTGTATCAAGCACATTCGAGACAAAGTGCACTGGACAGCCACAGCCACCCTAAATTTTCTGTGAAATCATGAACTGGTATGTTGATGGCTGCCCCATTCTCTGGCCACCATTTCACAAAGTTCCCTTGCCTCTAAGATAGCCATCCCATGCAAGAATTCTTCAAACACCCTTGATGATCTTGACCAGCATAATGAAAAGTGAAAGCCATTTGGAACAACTTGGTAATCCACTGCATATGGGCATGATGGATTTGCAAGAATGCAAGTATGTAAACATCCATCACACATTGACATATTACATGACTTCATTACACAGACACTTCAATCAGTTACAAACATACCTTTATGTCATCAACTGTATCATCTGATGTAATATACACCTAAGCCCCCCCATCCAAATATGTGTTTCCTATTGCACTGGTTTTAAAATTAGGTTAAGTAGGTAGGATTTTTTTCTTTAAACATTTATATATATATATATATATATATATATATATATATATAGAATATATGTATAGTATGTATGCTGTATCAATGATATACCATGAGATGTATAAATTTTTCATTAAAAGGAAACGAAGCTTGCTGAGTTTCCTTTTAATGAAAAATTTATACAACGAGTGGTATATCATTGATACAGCGTTCATACTGTACATATATTTTATTTATATCACATACAAATACATATATTTGCCCTTTGAATGGAGTTCAGATTTACTACAAGCTGCTGTGTATTGACCTAGTGAATGAACTCCTCATATCCCTGAATGGGTCCGCTACAAAATGTAGTTCTATGCACTTAGTTGCTATTTACAGTCACCTCTGCATATTGATAAGTTGATTGTTTTCTTTTCTTGGTTTCTATGTTTCTCCACATTGATTATATCAATATAATACACACTTATGATTTAAACATGAAAGATGGTTTTAATGATAAAAGTACAGTAGAGCACTATTTACACTGGGATAGCTACGTCATTCACATGAACGCCATTCACATACCGGCGCATGGAAATTAATGTGGAATAGAAACTAAGCCAACTGACGAACCAACAAGAGGTAATTAAAATATTTTAATATATTTATAGTTGATCTAAGTCATTATTCTGCTTTTGCAACAGTACAACCGACCATAACCCTCTCTCTCTCTCTCTCTCTCTCTCTCTCTCTCTCTCTCATCCTTTGGTCGGTGTGACTGAACTTTTACCATCATTCATAAATCCAGAGATATCGTGGGATGACAGAAAATAAAATCTTCTACGTTCGTCAATTCATAGATTTAGCCCGTATCTTGCTACTATGAGAGAGAGAGAGAGATTTAAAAATATAAATATACCCTTAGGTTCTAATTATTCAGCTGCTCTTTGTCACATTAAAGATTAAAAAAAACTTTACAGAATTTTGAAATATGAATGTAGTGACGCATGATTCCGACTAATTACGTTAGCTGCTCTTTGCAACATAAAAGTAGTTTAGTGAATTATGTAGGATCAGAGAGAGAGAGAGAGAGAGAGAGAGAGAGGCCTTCGGACATTTTCATATTTAAATAATAATAATCGATTTTTTAGAAAATTATGGTATGTTTAAGAAAAAACAAACAAAAAACATAACATTAAATATATCACAGTATGTGTACCACGTAACCGAGGAATTTACTGGTTTGCAACATTGTATCATTGATAAACACTGTAGATAAATTCCAGGGAAAGTGTACACGTATCGTTAGGACAAACCATATTCTTGCAGGTTACTTGGTGTAATTTCTATTTCAAGGTTTTAATCCAGCCCAAATTCCTTTTCGCTCTCATTCCACATTTCTGCGCAGTTTGTCCATTATGCATGAGAGGGGAGGGGAGAACTGAAAGCAGAAAGGATTGTGATGAAAATGTGTACCATATTAAATTAATTTAGAAAACGGGGATTAATAATACTTTTCATCGTTATTTTTTATACGTCACTAGTGACTAATGTATCTAAATTGATCATTGATCTAGAATCAACTGCAGACGCTCGCTAGAATGTTTATGTATGCGTATTATTGCGCCATGGGCGGATCACAATTTGATATATATATATATATCATCATCATCATCATCATCATCGCAAGTTATCCACCCCATTAGGTGGGAGCGCACTGAGAGTAATTTTGATTCACTCTTTGAAAAAAGGTAATATAGGCAGGGAAGACAAAAAGTGATAGTTTACATTCGAAAATTATTTACGTCATCACAGTGATGCAACACGCGCATGAATATTAATCGTTATAGGCGCGTTCGTGCCCCATAATATCTTAGAAAATTTATGATTCACCAGACATTTTCAAATATTACCAAAATGATCAGAGCATTTCCATATAAAGGTCCAAGTACCTGATAGTTTCGAGAGGTAAACGAGACAGAAAATGTTTCTTAAATAGTATATCATAATCCTGAACACGTACTGTCTGATTCGATTATCTGTATAAAATAAGAAAAGAAACCTCAGTATTCCATATAGGGAACTGAACACACAGAGACAGTATAAATCATGCATGTAAATACTAGCTGAGTAGAAGTGTGATGTCATGGAGTTCCTATGTAGACGTCCTAATACGTAATTGATCGTACTAACAAATGAATTCTGAGATATAAATGCGTGTTGTCTGAGATGTGCAAATATTCTAAACATATACAAAAACTGTCTAAGATCGAGAGAAGATTGGTAGGAAAATGCTAAACTGATAGGAAACTACTTTCAAGCAGCACAAAACAAGTTCTAGATGAATGATTAAAAAAAAAATATTGTCATATTTACGATTTATACATGCCTGCGTCAGTGTCATATGATTAGTGACACCTACTTTAGTCATCATTATCACCATCATCATCGTCATCGCTAATCTTGCTTCTTAAGTCCTAAGGCTTCTGGTATACCAAAGATGAAGAGAGGTCTATACCCACATATAGATTGTTCACAAACGGTATACCATGACACATGCAAGTACGAAAGATTAACAGGTGTTTGACCTCTTATCCCAGGAGCCTGATAGCACAGCAGTAGCTTCAGGAGTGGCTCGACCGCCAACAGATGGCTCGTGCAGAGCTTGGTCCGCTTAAGACAGCGAAATAGGCAGAGGAGAAATCGGAACAGGAATTTGGCCAGTTGGGCGCTATTGAAATCGAGACACCGTAAGTCTGCTTTGAAATTGACATGGTAGCACCGAACTCTGTGCATGTTCCCAATATCCTAGGTGACGCCAAGGAAGAGTTTGTGGTCAATTACCCTTTAGTATGTTTGGTACCAAAGAGGGCGACCCGTTTGACCTTGCCGACATTAACAGTGAGATTATGCCAGCGTCACAAGTCCAGGAAGTCACTTAATCTTAAATGGACAAATGACTGACACGGGCGCTTCCAGCCTTCTTGCGCATGTTCTGACAGACCAAGAGTTTCTCATTTTTCAGTTTTCTCTATTATGAAATGAAAAAAAAGAGAGTGGACTATAGTGGGTTAGCATGTCCCGGTGGAGACAGAAGCCCGCAAGAGAAAAATGGCGGTTGAGATTTCGGCTCTGATACAAAGCGTGGACTCCTTACCGGCATCGGCAAACCTTGCTATGACAATGCATAATCTCAATAGAAGTCAGGTACGACCTCTACTCCATTCAAGAGCCCAGCATCGTCAAAATGGCCCATTGGAGAGACTGTGTTAGACAAGGTCAAATAAAGACCCACAGCCACATCAATAAGAGCGTTGGGAAGGGGAGGCGGTGGTTGAGCTTATAATCTATAACAGCCTGGATCTTCGATTCCTTGTGACTCGTCGCGTTGAGTTTTATAAGTGGGACATCTTTTAGTCACTCGGGCAATCACAGCACGCTGGGCAAAGCCATTTGGGATTCTCAGTGGACGAGATATAAAATGGACCCTAAACTCAAAGAGGAGTTCATGCTGGTCGATGACCTGTTGTTTAAGAACTATTAAAAGAGTCAGCAGATTATCAAGGTCTGCATCTAGTACACAGACATTCTAGAGGAGCTGGCGCTACAAGTCCTTTAGCGAGGCGAGCGCAAGCGCCATTGTTGCTAGGGAGTTAAATGGCTGAATACCATCCTGCTAGATATCTGCCGGGTATTCTCCAAATTCTCAAGTTCAGATGGCGGTCTCTCGAAGAGCCCGGATGGCTGTGGAGTCTCCGAGATGATGAACCTCGATATGTCGTATGAAAAAATTCAATAAATTTGTCCAACCATCTAACGAAATTACCCTGGTGGCTATAAAAGGACCACTCACTCAAAATCTGAAGGGATTCGTTGATTGCTCTTGGGACTTCGCTTCCGGGTGCCACCAGGTCATTCCAGGCTGGTTTGGGCGTCATTTTAGCACAACTGGAGAAAACGTGGCTACTCTCACTGATTGATCTATGGTTTAGACGGGCTTCCCATCGCACTTTACGCGGCCAATGCAATCGTCACCTTCAAGAAGCAAACAGAAGGTCGCATCTTCATCGGTAAATTTACAACCGCTTGTACTATTTTAGAATCGGTTGTGCAAAAAACGTCCGCAACAGCAGAGCGCACCGGTTGGGCAACTACCGTGGAGAGCTGGGCTATATATTTTATACCTGCCGAGAGATCAGCGTTCTTGAAACGGAGCCCCTCGGAGGTCATTAAGTATTATGACCGCCGGCAGCGTTGTAAAGGCATCTTTCATGCTTCTCTAAGTGGGCATTAATTTGAGTTCGAGCAGGAACTCAGCAAGGCTGTGCAAAAGTAGCTTGTAGCATAAATGCAGAATGGCAGGGCTCGTGGTCACGTTGAAACCAGTTCAGACCTATTCAAGGTCGACGACGTACTCAACCTTAAGCAACAGCAAATAATAGCTGATCTGCCCGAGACATCGAAATCCTGTGGACGAAATTAAAGACACACAACAGTCTAAAGGTCGACGACTGGACACCGTCCAGGAACATTAGAATGACAATATGAGGTTGTCCAGTTTGAAGTGCAACTGCAAAGGAGGGGCTGCGCCGCTTTGTCCCGTCTGTCCAGATGAGAAGCATGTTAGTAGTTTTGACCTTATAGATGTGCATTTGACTAAAGACCCCTTACGTCGTGTCACAAGGCACCAGCGTGAGCTGTGACTGTACATTAGTGGCGCTAAGCAGATAGTATAATTCATGCGAGTTAGTCTTCGCAACCGCACAGTCCAACCTCTAGATCTTAAGTTACTACAATGGTTGGTGACGCAGCGCTGTGCGGCATGCAGCTCTCTCGGTGCATGTAGTTGCCTCACCAAATTATTTAAGGACAGACATTTCTCTTTCGATCGACCAGACGCGTCACTGACGCTGCAACTGCAGCCCGCACTGATGTTTCACAATATATCAATAGGCATTTTATCGTGGCATCACTGTTTAGGTCCGCCACAGAAGCAATCAAACGCAGAGCCCTCTGAATGATATGGGTTAAAGTTTTGCTTTCGGAAAGCAACGCTGTTGCCCGAATAACCACTTGCCCAGAGTACTCTTGAACCTCATCACAATTCCCTGTTGTTCCAATACCTATTGAGGTAGTTCTTACGCTCGAACACGACAGCGCAAACTTTGCCCTTGCGTGGTTGTTAAAAGTACTTGTAAACCACAAAGCCGACTGTGGTGGGTCTGACAACGACAAAATATCTGTTTGTAGGTCTTCAGCTCAGACGATGACGTATAGAAGTAGACCAGCTTGGACTCGTCGCCAATATTTCATATATTTTCCCGCCGATCACAAGGTAGTACTTTCGTGTAGCTTCTCTGATGTTCTAGTAAGTTCTATCGGCATCCTGTTCGTCGCATTGCCACTCATTGAGATATTCGATGCGCTAATTTCGCATTTGCTGGCACTCGACTAAGCTGCTTGTACTTCTTCTAGTGAATAGTCTTGGCGGATTCGTTGGGAGTTGTCCGCACCTGGTTGCACGGAAAAAAAAAAACAGTTTCAACCGGTAAATGTGAGAGATCATAATTGCATGGACACGACAGAGGTCATTATGCAGACTTGATTATATTAGTTGAAATTATGCCCTGTTCGATTAGCATTTTTGCTGGGTCCAGATTGAGGGGATCGTTACAGTGACTGCCGTAGCAGTACCATCAAAGTCGAAGTAAAGGTGGGCTGGCTTTTTACAGCAGTCTTTTCGTGATCATTTAATTCCCAACCTCATGACCACCAAGTAAGTAAAAGTGATATAATAGGTTGTCGGGAGATTTCGCGTTGGGGATCTTGGCATTTATTCCATGTCGAAGGTGTATGTTTTTCTAATAGCTAGCGAAAGGAGAGGTGGCAGCAAATGCTCGTCAAAAAGTTATAGATGATGGGATCAGTTTCAAGATCACTTGCAAGCTTATTGACATTGTCAATGGGAAGAAGGCGGCAAACGGCTGTTGTGAATAATGAGACAAGAAAATTGCCTAGCGAAGCCGTGAGCCGGTCTCCCAGTTTATCTTCAAATATGGTATACGTTTTCGCTACTTGCTGGTCAGTCATTGCAAAAATGCCAGGTACGTTCAGGGGCCAACTGCGATATTTTTTGTTTATTCTAAAGCGACCAGCTCGACTTGTAATTATTGATTCGTCAGAGTCAAAAACAGTATGCGTCAGATGCCCTCATTTGTCCTCCGGACAATGCTGCCAGCGCTGGTGCAGCTCGATGTCCTTTCAGTTCACTGACCAGCTTGTCTATGCCCCTAATTACTCTTGGTGCAACCACATGCGGCAAGATCAACTCTGAGTAGCTAGTAGTAAATGGAGGCCAAGACACCAATCGTTTGCGGAGAGTCAATGGGGATAGTAATATTAGTGGTTCAGAGAACATCGAACCAGCAGGTAAGTTAAAAGCAGAACTGTGCCCAAAATTAGCTTGCCAAAACGCTAATTTCGCATAAACTCACAGACCTCAGCTGATGAAATTACTTTCCCTTGGTGTGTCCCCACATGAGTCTTCTTATTTGCAAACGAAAACCTACCAGGAAGCTCTGCTCAAAAATTCCTTGCAAACGTCTTTGTAATTCTGCTTGATAATCCAGACGATGATGCCTGGATGTCTGCTGATATATGCGAGTTTAATGAGAGCCATTTACGTACGCCTCACTCCTGAAAGAAAGACACAATCGTCTATTAAAAAGAGTGGTTGTGCTCTCATACGATTTCACGAGGGCAGATAGCAGGTCATCGAAACCACAGTCATCATGATTAACAAGGTAGATGCCAGCATTCAGTCTGCCGCGTACCGAATGCCTTGCTCACATATATATTGCAGGGCAAATGAACGCGAAGAAATGAAACTGTCCCTTCTGGATACTGAATTGGGGGTTTATTATCATGAGCACGTACATGTTGAACACATGTACTCTGAACAGTTTTCTCTATATTCAGGGTCACGCCTTCCGATGCGTTTTCTATTCTCTGGCCAGAACGGTGGAAAAAAATGATATTCTGTCGAACTCATATTGAGGACAAGAGTGAAGCGGCTCTGGTAGAGTAACTAACGTCGATCCCAGGAAATCCTCTTAACATTAACATATACCTTGTTGACGGCCTGGTTGTGGAAATATTCCATAATCTTGTCTTATCTTCGAACAGAAAGACTATTGCCTTTGTCCTCTTCGTGGGCGTGTTTAGTTTCAGATTGCGAGTCGTGTTGTTTGTTGAAATAGTCTCTCTTCTGTGGCGCAATATGCCAGTGTTCAAGATGCTCACTTTTCTCTGGTGTGCATTCCGTATCGTTCTCGCGATCTTGCCGTTTTTAAATTCTAGCAAGATTCTTTACATTGTGAAGGTCAGCTCAAACGTGAGTCGGTCGGAAAGGCGTAACTGATAGAAGGGCATGTGGTTGTTTAGGATATTGAAATCGAGGGACATGCGGAAGCAGAAGCCAAATGAGGCTGCGGTAGGCGCATGGGGCAATGGTGTATGTGAGAGCCTTGCCTGTCCCCCTCCTCGGGCGATTCGGAGTCGTATTTGTGTTTTGAAGGCCCTGATAAAATGTGGTAGAATGCGATACTCCGCTCTTTTTCAGTTCTCTAGAGATCATGAAGACACCCAATATGTCGGAATCTTCAAAACATGAAACCACGTTAACTTCTTTAATTGACGATTTTTACCATAGATCGGTTGGCAGTCAATGCATCCTTTCCACCCTCCACGGCTATTGTGAAGATCAGCTTTGAGGTGCTGGGGATTGATAGGTGCGGCAAAGGGACCTTGAAAAGTTTTTGTTGGTAGGTTTATGGGTCACAGTGACCGTGCATCCGCCCTTAACGTCAAAGGCGTGGTGGAGAGATACGGGCATATAACCACCACTAACGATAAGTAAACAAAAACAAATAGCTGAAATCACAAGATATACTTCAGTCGTGCATAAGAAGAATGATAGACTCCGAGCTTATAGCTGCATCTGTCTCCAACGACACAGAGCTGACAACATTCCTAAACGATCTATTCTTGGTCTCAGCACGGCACTTCAAAACACTTAGCTTGTAGATTACCTCTCAAAACTTACAGTGCTTGGTAATCACATCATAGTTAAAGAAATCAAAACTCACCAAATCCAACGAAGAAACATCCACCAGAAAATGCGAGGTCGCTTACAGAAATCAGAAACTGCACTCCAATTTTTCCAGATCCACAAATGCAGTTTAACCCGAAACACGATGTCTAGACTCGCGTTTAGAGTACAAGCTGGTATACGACTCAACCCAGTATGTTTTTGATATCTCGTTGCATGATCTGCGGCTAGAGGCTGCAAGCACTAAGAAGTCCTTGGAGCCAAATTACCCTCATCAGGGAGACCATGAATAAAATTCTTCTGGAGTACACGCCCATAGAGGAACAGTTGCGAATCCTCTTTTGTGAGCAGGGCATCACAACTGCCTCCATCCTCACGTCGTTAGGGTTTATAATCAGCACAGATCGTGCCGACAGTCACAACTGGCGGCAGCATAACGTCACCATCAGTCAACTCGATACCTTACCTTGATCTGTTGCGTCCCGAAAACACACAAGAATGTGCAAAAGCAGGTGGAGCAATTAGCCGGTATGCTGAAGTCATTGGCTGAAATCGCAGTGGCAGTGCTTTGAGGCATTTGTGAGAGAAATGTGTCATTCCTGCTCATAACCGCTGGCAACAAAATTAGCGGGATCTCTTGGTTATTGTCGTCACGATCGTGGTCTTTGCTGTTTTACGTTCTCACACCAGCACGAGTAGAAAACAATAGAACAGTTTCAAGGCCCATTGTTATAAAATAGTAGATCGCATCTACAGATCCAGACTGACCCATAAGTCTCTACAGAGTGCACCTTTCAATGTTTTCTTTAATGGAACCCCACTCCCCGAGCAAACCAGCTAATTCTGTACTGGGCCCGAGGGGGCCGGCCATACTGCTTTGTAGGAACTAATATATGCAAGATACTTCCATGGGATAACAATCATTAAATTCAACTATTTCATCATTCGTAATCGGTTTTAATTCCCGAGTTTTTCAAAGTGGTTGGGTCGGAGGGACCAAGTAATGTTGCGCTTCTGTACATGAGCACATTTTGTGCGAGTTCACGTGATACAGATTAAGATGTAACATTTTGTTGTTAATGAAGACCGCGTTTATTAAATTGAGCATTTGCTTTATTGGCTGTATGCTACAATTATTAACGACACAGAGATAAAGTAAACATACTAACCTACATTTGGCAGCATTCTAATTAACTGATGTACCGTATTTAGCCTTAATTTTACACGACCTTATTAACTTCCAATCAAATAGTTTTTTTTTACTTGGCTCCAAAAATATTATACCGTTCTCATGCTCAAACTCAGACGAAGCTCAAAACTGTTACACCTGATTTGCTGTCACAAAACAACTGATGAATCAGATGTCAGGACTCCTCTGATTGGTTGACAATAAATCACTGACCAGTCAGAGAGCAGAGTTTTCAGTTGAGCTAAAGTATGGCAATGGTTCTAAGATATTGGTTCCGATAATTCCCGAGTGTCATACAAACAGGTCAGAAGGTATCCGTCATATTGCTCAATTACCTACAGGGTTTTATTGTTAGGCTAAGTATCAAATATTCAAAGCTACTTAAAGAAAATAATTAGGGACCCCGCAACCTTATTGGTTTAACTGTGATTATCTCTGCCAAAAGTGAAAACTAGACGACACTCCTTAAATTTTGAATAAGGCACTAGATGATAGTTGCTGAGATGTAATCGGGATCTCATATTATACGTGATATTCGAATTTAAATTTTTAGTCTTAAAAAAGGAGTTTGTGAAAGATATTAGTAATGAAATGTCACGGAAACCAATCAATTTGCCAATGAATTGACCTTAGTTCTTTACGACAGAATATTGCTTGAACGTACACGACAGAAAAGAGTAAAAACCAGCAAGCTTAGTAAAGTTAATAAACAGTTTATTTCCCTAGAATACACAGTGAAAACTTTAAAAGAACTGACAGTACTGTGAACTGAATTCCAAATAATGATAAACGTTCTATCACAAATACAAAATTATAGAGCATTTTGAATGAATTCTAGTGGCGTTCAGAATGAATTTCTATTTTAAATGTGCTAATGTTCCAATATCTTGGAATAGTGTTAATGTGCTAAAAGTCTCGATGTATCACAATGATATAATCCAATACGTCTCTAAATGAATTCACAATAATCAGAAAATAGTGATTTAGTCCGAAAGTATTAATAAGCACTTCAATGAATAATTTAAATAAATAAATTATCCCGAATTAAACCTGAACACGACTGATTCCACATCACGTGTTATAATAGGAATAATAAATTCTGATGTAAAGAACCTTAACATAAAAAGCTTAGATACAAAAAGAAGTCCCGGATTAAGGTCAAAAGTTCAATTTCAGAACAATCCAAGTATTAAAAAGATCAGGTGTATTATTACACGTTTAATAAATAACATGGCAAAAATCAGGTACACTAGAGATTCCCGATGGGAAAACAATGTCCTGAACTCAAATGTAAGTAACGATGTTTACCTGCAAGTAATAATTATATTAAAATATAATCTACACAAATTAGCTATATGCTGTTGTTCACAAAAAAGAGGCATCTTTCAGGCAGGTCCAAGCGCCTTCCTTCAATTGTGGACAGAAGTCAATCACACAATTCAAATTTAATATTCATTACAAGCGACAAATATAATATTTTGTCGGTATGGTTGTCATTTTATAGCGACATATCTTATTGTCGGCGTGGTTGTCATTTTGTAGCTATATCTTGTCGGCATGGTTGTCATTTTATAGTGAAATATCTAATATCTTATCGGAGTGTCTTTTGTTTCTAAGTGCATTATACTTAGTATCACACTATGATAGCTGAACTTTGTTCTTAAGAACGTTAGGAGCGCTAATTAATAGCTTAGATAATATAACACTTGATATAGACCAAAGATAACCGTGTCCTCTTTTTTGATGAATACTTTGCTAAAGAACGTGAGCAATTCGAAAACGAAATGCTTACTTTGACCTTGTTATAAGAGATCCGTCTGTAATGAACGCACGTCTTTTATTACATTGTCTATTTTGGGATAATGCTATATTTATGTCACTGTAAAAAAGAAAAATTGGTCAGTACCGATTAATGGTCCATAGCGTCATCTCTTGTTTTCTATGGAGAGAATGTCCAATAATTGCCTCATTAGTGTGTTTTGTTGAAAGTGATTAACGATATTGCATCCAAATTCGCTTAAAAACATCCTAGTTATACTAAATGCCAAAGAAAGAAAACAATCTGCGTGAGATAATACTAGGTTGGTGGGAACATTATTTCAAGTAGTACATAATCGAACTCAAGAGATGACAAGTTTAAAAGCTCGTTTTAAACTTGAACATTTCAAAGTTCCCAAAGTCTTTATTTATAGGTCGCAAAGCACATTTAAACTGACGCTAAAAAAAGGAACATATTTCCACACTGTGTGTAAAATCAATTGCCGAAATATTGTTTTAACAGGATAATAATTTTCGAAGAAATTCGACATTCGTCACCTATCCTTGAGGATGGAAGGTCATTCCCAGCGCAAGTACTATGTGTAAATGAAATTATATCCATCTCAGACATTCTCTGTTTAATAGAGGCTTGTACTGTTTAGTAGACAAAGAATCTACACGAACGATGAGCAATACAAGTTAAAACATCAATCAGATGGATTAAAGTGTAGATTAAATGATATTAGTGATCTTAAAGAAAGATAGCTCCCGAAAAGAAGATTTATTATTGTGTAGATTAAACCTGATGCAGTTTTTCATCATCTTGCAAGTAAATCAGAGTCCCACCACTTCAGTTTGCATATAGACTACAGTGCCATAGGTGAACTCTTAATGTTTGAGTTCATTATACGTTGTCATTAACATACAGATAATAGTGGTGCAATCATTTATAGATGACAGGTAAATCAATGTGACTATCTCTTTCTTTAAAGGGCATTCAGGTTAATATACATTGGTTATGTTTTACCTCCAGTAATGATTGCACATTAATAATTTAATATTTATGAAAATATGCACACATCAGAGATACAAAACAAATAAATCCCAAGGAAAGAAACTGTTAAAAGTGCAGAAAGAGTTGTGATAATTGAATGTCAATTAATGAAACGAGTCTTTGATAAATATGGTTGCAGCATACATTATTTAATATATTACGACTCTATAGTCTTGAACTAAGTAACAGAAAAAAAAACAACAAAAAAACGAAAATCAACAAGTTTTGTAAAATTTAAGAAAATATATTTGCCTAGAATACAAAATGAAAATTTAAAAATAACTTACAGTATTGTGAAGTAAATTTCATATAGTCCTAAACTTCTTATCACAAGTCCAAAAGTTTAGAGCATTCTAAATGAATTCCAGTGGTCTTCCGAATGATTTCCGGTATTGAATGTACTGTACCAATACCCTGGAATGTGGTGATATGCTTATTGTTTTGATGTATCTCTATTGTTTTGATGTATCTCAAAACTGTCCTTCAATGAATTCACAAAAATTCCAAAATAGTAATTAAGTCCTAGAGCACTTTTTAGTTGTGACGGGATGGAATGATAAATGATCTCTCACCTGTTATGGTGATCTGGTTATCATTTAGGAGATGATCGAACAGTGTTTTGCCCGGAAAGAGCAAACAATAATATAAAATATGAAAATAATAGATGGAATAACATACATATGAGCAAAGATATAAAATAGAATAAGAAGACACCCCCGTATGTAAAATATAACAATTTGATCATTACATAAACAAACTGGAACTGAAGAGGACATTTGAGTGAGACACTTTCTGTTATAAAGAGAATTACAAAATGTTTGCGAAATGCAATTAACCGTTCTGTTATACCGATAAAACAAAATTTCATAATTGAATCGAGCAAATGATACAACCAAAATTGCCGGCAAGTCAGCATAACCTGGTCGCTTCCGGTCCTTTCCAAATTACTGTTGGTGATAGGTCACGTTGCTTTATTTCGTCGTTTCCTTCTCTCTGTCTCTGTCTATGTCTCTCTCTGTCTCTCTGTCTCTCTTCGCTTCCGATCCTTTCCAAATTACTGTTGGTGATAGGTCACGTTGCTTTATTTCATCGTTTCCTTCTCTCTCTCTCTCTCTCACTTGACTTGACTACATTAATTGCTAATTAGCGATTCATCGACGTAGACATAGTAAAATCAATTTTTCATACATGCTACATACAATAAATTAATTGTCACGATTCGTAACAGAGTAATGCATGAAATTCCTTCAATACATGATTTCAGTTACGTGCAAATTTACTAAATCCGAACACATTTATATCTATGAAATATTGTATGACGCTTTCAATACATGAATCATTTAACATTCAAGACAATGAATGCACGATTAACATCTGAACTCGAGGAAATGTGAAGTATGAATTTTAAACGAATATGACGTCAACAAATAGTTACAAATTACATCAATGAGCTTTTTATATGTGATTGAGACCACAACTTTGTGCCTTTTCGAGACTCGATCTTTCAATGCAGCCGAATCTGTCTCTAGTTCCGGGTACCTCTAATTCTTCTACATTCCCCGTCCCATGGACGATTTATTTAACAGGAGAAAGTACTTTTTAAGTTCTTCGGAGTCCCTCAGACTTCACATTCGGCAGAAAAACTTGGACAGCCGAATTTCGCGAAGGAAATTACTTAAAACATTGAATTTCGTCTGGAGAAACACATTCCCTGGTTTAGCTTAGCCAATCTCTTAACTTTCTCTAACTGCGAACCTTTTAACACTACCAGCGAAGTCAGAATAATTCCCTCTAGTCCGCCTTTATTAATAACTATTCCTGGACAATTTCAATTTATGACACCTATTTCCAATTACCCAATATTGTTCTGGCTTTTCTCAAATTTGTCATGTTACTCTACGTGACCTTACGTTAATATATCTGTCGGACTGTTATTCGAACGGACTCTAATTAAAATTCACAGAGTCCCCCCCCCCGAAAAAACAAAACAAAATTAAAGAGAGGTTAACCATCGCATGCTACCAATATATTGCGAGCTTAGCCCATACACCAATCTTAATGGTTACGTGTCACGTTGACAACGACAACATGTGCTGCGACAAAACATCTACGGAAATTTTGTAACATTACATATGTCCGCTCTTGAAGAGTAAAATCCGAGATTTTAACTGTCCAAACTTTTTGGAGATCACCTCCTAAACGTCCGCAGGCGAATTCTTCACCTCAGATTACACTATTCTACTTAAACAATCCACCCCTATATTCTCGTTACTGTTAATATACCGTAGCTGGACCTGGTACTGCTGAAGAAATAATGACCACTTCTTTAACCGTCCATTTGTCAACTTAGCTTGGGCTAAATAGGCGAGTTGATGGTCATTTTTCAATATAAACTTTCATATATACAATCAGCGTTTAGAATTTAGATATCCCAAAACTAATTGCTAAGCATTATTTCTTAGAGGTCAAATTATTGCTTTCTGCAGTCGACGATTTCTTACTACCATATGCAAAAGGAAAAATGTTTCCACTATACTCTTGCAATAGAACTACACCTAAACCGCCGTCGGAAGCGTCAGTACGTAAGAAAAAAGTCCTTTGTTACGTCTGGTAATTTTACTGCGTCGGACGTCAGCTTGTCCTTCAACGTCTGAAATGCATCATTCCAAATAACCTTCCCCGGAGCTTTCTTCCTAGTCAAGTCGGTCAATGGACTTGCAATAGCACTGAAGTTAGCAACATATCGACGATGATACCCTGCCAGTCCCAAGAAAGATCGAACTTCCGTCTTGGTGGTCGGTCGTACCGCGTCCCTAAGCTGGTTACCTTTAGAACTATCTGGGCTTAATGTGTCTTTGCTGAGGGTCTGAATAAGTGGGTTAATTTCCTTAAATCTATATGGCAGTTAGATGAACGTGCGGTAAGTCCCGTCTAAGTCATTCTAAAACTTCTCTCCGCTGTAGCTAATAGTAAGAAGTCCATGAAGTTCGAAACTCCTGTTCCCCTTAACGGTTCGAGTAACATTCTCATCATTATGGCGAAGACACTTGGCGCTTTCTGGACGCCGAATGGCATGACTAACCCATTAGTACGTTTCATCTGGAGTTGCAAATTATTAATGTGCAATCATTACTGGAGGTAAAACATCCAGAGTTTGTGGTTGTTACAGTTATACTTCTCTAAGATTGAGCATAGGCACCTGCTTCTCTAAGATTCTAAATTTTTAAATAAAGCGTGACCTTGAACTCAGCATCTGTAAACATGTTTACCCCCAAGTAATAGTGGTCTTAATATATAATCAATAATCTTAGAGAAATATTAACTTTGTAATATGTTGTTTATAAAAAGAAAGACGTGAGTAGTCAAGAAGGCCCTAAACTCAATGACCAAGGTCACAAGGTCAGTAGCACAGTAACATATATATATATATATATATATATATATATATATAGACACACACACACACAAATTAAATACATACAACAAATATATTTATATGAATATAGCGCTTGAATGTTGCATTTTCCACCCATATGCCGTAGTAATGATATGTGAGACACATTTAAATAGATAACAGTAATCAATATAGTGTTAGCAGGTGACCATCGCTACACGACATAAGTTATTTAATCACTTCAAAACTTGTACTTATAAAACCTTCTAAATCTGAAATACGTGTGGAAATTATAAAATGGCTGAAACCAAATTTCGAAAAGACACTTATGAGTAGATAAACACTGTTGAATTGTCGACTTTTGATCTAACACTGTATTAGGCTTCATCATATTTGTAAATATCTCACGAATTCTGCTGACTAATGACGTTATCAGACTGAAATATATTTTCTTAGTTTAGTTTGAATTTTAGTTTTAACACATTTTCTACAGAAGTCCTGAGAAGAATAGAAGTCTATTTAAATGTACGTGTTCTTCATGACTAGTTGATAAGAGTATTTTTACTTGTGGTCTTCTGGCTGTTTGAAAACCAAGGTATATATTCTTTCCTTTTTCCTGTTGTTGATCTTGATATTTAATTTTTCAACGAGATCTGGGGGAACGTGTACAAAAGGTAGTACGGCTTAAAACGTAAGACACTCATCTTTTACGTCACTAGATCATGGCAACACGCACTTCGCAATTGAATTTAGTTAACTTGAATACCATTTACTTTTTCCGACTCCCTCTAATACTTTTTGTCAAGAATTGCAAACGTATCACGTGTACTTTCAACAGCTGAAAGGTTTTTAGAACAAAGTGAAAAGTAATTAACTTATAAAATGTTTAAATCACGTACAAAAAATATCAAAACCATTTAAAAACTTATTAACACTTAATCAATTAAGCTTTTCCTAAAAGTCAAGTAAAAGGTGATCCTTATCGTCAACTGGGGAGATCTCGTGTAACACACCTTCACTTAATCTCGGAGACAAAATATAACACAAACATAGAAAAAAATTAAGTTTCATTTTATGCATCTTTTTTGTTCTAGTTAATCCTGCTGTGAGAATATTGTTTCGAATGTAAGATATCAAACCACATTATTAGATCATGCAAGATGTTCTCTGATCTCTAACAGCAACAAGAATCGGTCTAGATTTTGTGGCATCCGATCCGCGTTTTCCAACACGTTGTGATCATTCAAGGTGTCCATCCGATTCGCGTTTTCCAACACGTTGTGATCATTCAAGGTGTCCATCCGACCCGCGTTTTCCAACACGTTGTGATCATTCAAGGTGTCCATCCGATCCGCGTTTTCCAACACGTTGTGATCATTCAAGATGTCTATGCCCAAAGGAAAGAAAATTCTTCAAGATAAAACCAATTTTCAGTTATTTCCTCCTTCACTAAATTCCGCCTCGGACATCTGACCCCAGGTCAATCATTTTGCAGAGCAAAAGCCTAAAATGATTCATATTACCTAGATTCCTGTCCACACCTATTTCAATATTTGATTTCGTGAGTTTAATTTGACTCACAAATCACAGCAATCACCTTGACAGGGCATTGAGTCAGCCGTATACTTGTAGTTGAATTACATGAATTACCGCGATCTGTCAAGTTCGGATTACTCCTACTGTTAAACAAAACACTAACATCTTCATTCACGCTCAGGTAGCCGAGTGGTCAAAGACACTCGTCTTTACAGATCACTTACATCTCACCTCTGTCCGCATGGGTTCGCGTCTCGGCTTGGTCGATATAGATATGTGAGAATTCTTGCTAGTATGTTCCGGTGGATCGAGGTTCTTTTCCGTTTTTTTTTTTTTTTCTCCGGATTCTTCCACCACCAAATATACTGGCCGACAAGTACAGACTAACAAGTACTGAAAAATGACGTTAAATCCACAAAACAAACAATCATTCATGTTTGCAACATTAAACTTAATGCCTACAGACTGTTGAACATAGCTAAAAATATCACCACTCTCAAATAACACCAAAAAACTACCCGATTTAAGTCACGTGATATTTTCCAAAACAAATACAACTGGTCATCGTTCGTCACAGATTTAGGTGCACGTTCTTTTTTATTTCGTTCGTTTGTAGTTGGAGATTACGAGATGTACAATGTAGAAGGTAAAGAATTAGAAAGAAATCCAATTGCTGATAAAGTTCGTCTCCTTTAACGGCATAGACATCGCAAATATATGTGAATATACAGCAGATGATACTGAGTTTTAATGACAAAGAGTTTGCTAGTTAAACATTATCATCGAGCCAAGGTATACTGGATTTGGTAAATGACGACGATGAAGAAATGAAAGAAAATAACGGAAAAGAGGAAATTGTTAATTAAAATGTGCAGCGCAAGGTGTATAAAGTTGAGAAAAAAGAGAGGAAGGAAAAGAAAAAGACAAACGAAAGGAAGAAAATAGTGATTGAAAGTGAACAGTACTTATTTGTAGAGCGGGTTGTTGCAGAAGTGATGGCCGGTCCTTGCTGTTTACGTCTGTTCAGGGGCTGTAGAACTGCATGTGTATTAGTAATATGTGCGACTGAGTAAGTCTTTTTGACGTTTCAATAACTTTATTAACGATATCGAAAATATGAATGTTTATTTCATATATCGAAACGTTATAACACCATACATTAAGGTGTCTGAAGTTAAATTAGTACATGGTTCAAGGGATTGAAACAGTTCGAGGGTTTAGGCAAAAAACTCAAAAGAAAAACAAGTGTGTTGTACTTTGTACAAGACTACATCTGCCACGAAGTCATCCAGTTATATTCTTTTTACAAAAAATGTTGGTTAGGTGAACTGCAATTTGTCTAAAGTCAAGCATGAAGAATTTGACATTCCCTTTTACCCGAATAAAAATGTATGTGAACAAGAATGTCGCTTATTGAGCTTTTAAAGGTGTTGTCTAGGCCCGATTGATAACATATTCCATTCTCGAAACGGAAAAGGAAGACACGAGTTGCTTGTTAACGGCAGTAACTCTTTCATTAGAAAGAGGACACTTGTTCAAAACACTATTTCCACTAGCTAAACATGCCAAGGTTTGACGTAGAATGAAGATCAAAGATTCTTAGCTATCCTTTCCGAATGACTCTCTGACATTTGCTTATTGACGTTTTGATTACCGTTACGATTCATTTAGGTTCTGATGATTTAACAGATCTGTTCGAATACATTGCTCAAATATCAAGACCATGTGATCGGTGATATTTTTAGCATATTTGTCAGTAGCGTCATATTTCAAGCAATCTCAGACGGAAGTGGATGCTTTTGGTTATCAGAAGCTTATAGCCATTGAAACGATTAAATCTTTTGCTTTCCCAAGTTTCATATTCCATAAAATAGGGCAATGATATCTAGAATGTTTAGATAAGAAGAAAAAAACCCAACCCTGCTGAGAATTTTACTGTCATTCTTCACTACAAGTAATTGAATAAACAACGTCGATGATCTTTTAGTGAAATGGTATGTCGATTAATGTATTTGTGAAAGGAAGGCTTGTTATATATAATGATTTCATTTTTTACATGAGAGCGATTTCGCATAGTGAATTTAAAGTCTCCTGTTGCAAGTATGTTTTTAATTCATGTATCAACATTAGACTGTATGGAGTCTTCCATCACTGAAGTATATGCGTTATCAGCATTAGAATGTGTGGAGTTTTCTATCATTGAAGTGTATGCGTCGCTTGCATTTGGAGGTCTATGGTCTAACAGTGGTGTAAGTGAAATTTTAATCCATTAGCATTCTAAATCATTGCTTTTAAGATCTTGTCGCCTTTAGAAAGGAAACTATTCCTTCACATACCTTATGACACAATGTGAGTATCGCCTACGTAGTTTTTTCTAACTGAACTGTCGCAAGATTGGAGGGAAATGTCATAGCAAGAAAATATAGACTGAGACAAGTTTCTCTGAAGGCCAAAATATCCAATTATGACACTTCTGCATTATATATATATATATATATATATATATATATATATATATATATATATATATATATATATATATATATATATATATATATATATATATATATATATATATATATATATATATATATTATATAGCTTTGACTAATACCTCGAAGATTGTAGTAGGTAATGGCAGTATAGCATGAAAAGTCAAGTAGATTGCAAGAAGAAGCTGGTGAGCTAGATGTGTCGTGTGAGTAAATACTAAAGGAAGCTGTAGAGTTTAATCCCAGTTTAGGACGAATTGTCAGCAACCCTGTGGTAAAAACCGACGTAGACAATTGTCTCAAGAAAAATATGGAAAAGTGATGTTTAAATCATAGAGTAAAAGATCGAAATTCTTTTACAACTTTTGAAACAAAGACATAACTGACATGTTTACGCAAAACTGGTCTTGAAGATCATCTAGGGATACACTCTACAAAGGTATCGCAAATTTAATTCTTCCATAATTTAATAATTATCTTTGTTTATATAGTTTTGCACAAAAGAGTATTAATTAAAATCATTTTATTTTCATGCGTATTGTCCATACTATCTTAGATAGCTTGTGTGTATTTTCTTGAATTATCAGAAGTTGTTCAAATCATCCAGAAAATTGTTTCTACTGATACGAATTTATCTTCAAACTGCCGCTGCCTCTATCTGGTATTTCCATATTCGTACACTTTATGCAATCAACATATATTAACTGTTATATTTTATATTATGATATATAATCTGTAGATTGGTTACAGTACATACGTTTAAATGTACTACCACCATAAAAACCGATTTGTATGTTATATGTACAGGTATGCATAAAGGCCGTTCTAGTCCAATGGTAACAAAGTTCATCGTCATGTCAGCAATGCATATTGTTCACGTGGCCACAGGCTTTATGCATTTCATCCAAGTTAATTGATATTATCTTGAACCATCTGCCACGAAAAACCACAACTCAGTATTTTTTCATCTGCAGAGCAGTATAATTAATTGAAATATTATTTGATGACCATACCCTAACTGGTAAATTATTTAATACTAACCCTTGAAAATATTTGTTAGTATCCATTTTTAGGTCGACTTCATTTTTTGAAGCTTATCATATTTTTGATGTTAGCATTAGAGTATATCATATAAACTGTTCGATTCGTATTATAACCCAGTTTTATCTTTGTTTCTAATTTTTCGGCGGATTACTATTTACAGAACTTGTTGTTGTTATAGGGTTTAACGCCATTTTTTCAGCAAAAGATAGGCTATACGTGGTGGCCAGTATAAATGGTGGAGGAGGAAGCCGGGAAAACCCCGGAAAGAACCACCGACCCACGAGAAGCTACTGGCAAGCGTTCTCACATACCCATATTGGCCGATCCCGATACTCGAACCCACACAGAGGTGAGATGGCAGTGATCGGTAACGGTGGGCGCTTTAGATCACTCGGCCACTCGGGGTCCCATTTTACAGAACTCTCTGCGGTGAATAGACAGAGTAGAAGCAACTGAAATGTAAAGTAAGGAATGATTGATAGTGTTTCACACGTTTTGTAATTTTCTTCACTATTTACAGTATCGACCACAACTATACTTATATGTGGAAACATTGAAACTCTCGGGTTACAGATATCCGTGTAAAGTGACTCGTAGTCATGGGACTGAGTTGACTAAAAGAAGACCAATATGGCAGCCTCCATAACATAGCATTGGTATGTTTTGCCACATGCGGTATAACATGATGCTCGTTGCATCGTGTTCTATCTTTACAGAACACGATACTTTGAATGAAATCTCTCAATCCTGTCTCTGTGCTGTTATCTAGCGTAATATTCAAAATCAAATTGCCAGTTTAGGCTCTTATTAGCACCGTTCCCGCAACATATTTACCTGCACATTGTATATACCGGATTTTAAGCATTTTCCATTGGTTACGTTCTGCACATATTTAGCAGTTCCATACCCATCCGCCCTTTGAAGCCTGTTCGCTTGACCAAAAGCTCTTAACCTACTTAGATAGAGTATATAATTTACCAATATTTATGTAGATGAGATAGTGTGTGTGTGTGTGTGTGTGTGTGTGTGTGTGTGTGTGTGTGATTTGGATTTTTAACGAAGCTTTAACAATTTTTCAGTCATATCGCTACGATATCAGCAATGTGACAGTTTATAGTGATGTCTAGCACTGGGGCATCATGCCGCAGATATGTAGCATCTTGTCCCACCCAGTCACATTATCCTGACACCAAGCCGACCAGTCCTAACACTAACCTCTTAATGCTGAGCGCCAAGCGAGGCAGCTGTTAGTACCATTTTTGTAAGTCTTTGGTATGGCTCGGGGGACTCCACTTTTTGGTAGTGGGTTTGATGCTCTGATATTTTGCCAAGTGTGACCAAACATGCTGATCTCTGCAATATTTGAACTTAGTTTATGGATTCCTCCATTCGGAAACGGGTGACTGTAGGGCAGTTTTGGCTGCTTTATCTGCCCGTTCATTACCCTTTACCAATATGACTCCGTAGCTGAAAATTGATAATTATGGTAATGTTAATTTGCCAGCCAGCAGTTGGGATGTCTAAAACTTAACAGAGCTATTGAAACATTTTATAATCTCTAGAGAAAATATCTGTTTATAGAAATATAGGTGTGACATATCACAAAAAGTCACCAGAAATCGAAATAATTTCATGTCAAATTTTATAATTGTGAGATTTTATAATTGTTAGGAAACGTTATTCATGGGCGAATCTAGCAGTTCCATAAATCTCTTTCTTTTAATGAATTAGCATCCAATATGACGGTGAATGAAGTATTTAAAAGACAAGAGCAGATATGATTAAAATCGTTAAGAACAGTCAAGAAATGCCATGGCCTAGGCAACCTTTGGATGAAACATTTATACGGTAATTGAGGAACATCCGTTGTCTTGCAAATCTTATTTTATAACAACGTTTCTATCGTACTATGTCATGTAAATACTAAAGTCAAATACTTAAAACATAATCCAGAGACAGGAGATGGGTCTAAATATACAAGCAAGATAAAGCGACATTAACAGGATGTAAGAAAAGTAGATTTACGTGCAGAAACAAGGCATGGGCCTTTACAAGAGGCTTAAAGCCTTAATAAAAGCCGGAGCCTTGACTTCTTAGAAAACTGGCTGAAATGTAATAAACCATTTTATTTGACCCTCCATTCTACCTACCGGGTGAGACACTTTGATGTACTCATATTCATCACTTGGTATAGTACTGTATGTCTTAAGTAATCAAATTTGACACACGTCATCGAGCACAATAACCTGTTTTTCTGATCATAGTATTTTGCAACTCGCTAACCTCTCCGGATTGAAAGAATATTGGTTTTACCATAGAACAGGTTAACTGTTATTGCTAAGAATATTTTTATGAACGTGCAAATGTACTAAACATTCATACGAGGAGGTAGCCCGATATTTTGTTCACTGCACGCAACCGCTGGAATGTTTATAACTCTCAACAGCGAAAACGAATCTCAACGTCAAAATGGGTCGTGCACATAAAACTGCTAGTTTTCACAAACCAAGACTAACGCCATCAATCTTGTATCAATCCGATATTGATAAAGCGATATAAATAAAAAGCTTTATTAATGGCAAAATGATGTCCACACAAAATCTGTGGGATGCTCAGGAACTGGAGCGAAGTGTATGCTTTTCTAAACCATGATAATGATCATATACCATGTCACCATTCTGACGAAAGCACAATAACTAACTTTGTAATCAGTCAATGCCAATTCACTGGGTATGCACTGTTCAATTATATGTGCAACAAACAACATTTAATATAATGTACATGGTGAACTTTCCTTTGAGTGTGATTGGGGGTTAGGATGACTGGGAAGATGGGGGGGGGGGCGACTACTTTTGCATTGATTCATTTTCCATCCTTTCTAATGAACATACTGACATCACTGTATGTTTCCCAAGAGCTTTTAGAACGGTTGCATCCGCGAAGATCTTGCAAAGAAACTACTAAATATTTACTAATTGTAAACTAAGCATTTTGTTTTTCAGCGATCTTCCTGTCCACCTTTGGGACAAAACTTTCAGACTTTTCGACTCACTTAAAACGTACATATTCTAACAGATTTTTTAAATAGATAAATTCAAGATAATATTACTTGGTTTGAGGCGTTAAAAGTATCGAATTCACATAAGAATGTTATTGCATCGATGGTTTTCTCATGAGAGATCAAACTGACTAGAACGAATCATATAAAAGGAAATGTCAGTCATTGTGTAATAGGTATGACTTTTTCTGTCTGTGCTCTTGGTGAGTTTGACCTTTTTAGTAACTGAAATGATTGCGGTTTATAAAATCAGTCTGCAATGTTTTAATATTCATTGCATGGCAATAAAGTGTCAATACAGGTAACTGCAACATTTTTCCGCGACTACGATACGAACGTGACTCGATTGATTTACATATGCCATGGGCCCTGTGTGGCCGAGTGGTCTAAGGCGCTCGTCTTTTACAGACCACTCACACATCGTATTTCTGTCGTGAGTTCGAGTCTCGGCTCGACCAGCGTGGGTATGTGAGAAAGATTGCCAGTAGCTTCTCCTGGATCGATTAAGCTTCTCGTGTTCTTCCTCCACAAAATATACTGACCTCCATGTATAGCCTATAATGTGCTGTAAATGTAGTTAAACCCCACAAAATCAAACATTATGCATATAAACCTGTCAAAGATGGCGTCAGCGCGCAAGAAATAATAAAACCATCTACATTAAAGCCACGTTTTACTGGCGATATCAATTCCCCCACTCCCGCCCACCCATTCGAAACACGATTCCTTTGGGCTGAGATGAATACCTTTCGTTTGTAGGATTTATTGGCTGTAAACCGATAAATCCTGGTCTGGATTAAATTATGTAGCAGTTGCTGACAGAGCTGATACCAAACCGTCACGTTATAGCCATGAATTAATAATCTACGTTCCGAATACATTTTCACACATTGACTTTCACACCAATAAATCAGCTCAGAACTGAAAATTCGATTTACAATCCCCTTTCTCGCGGTCTTATATAATAACACGCTAGCTAGACAGTATAGCATGCAGGAAAAACTGCTACACATGACAAGTTTATATTAAGGGTCGTTGACAGCCATTAAGTACAACGACTGCTTATCCATTTCAAATTTCTTGTGGCTGTGGTATTATGGAATGGACCATGTTTTATGAGTATGAACATTTTTGATATATTAAACAATAAACATCCCTTCAAGTTCAAATTTCGTAGGAAAATTTCAGAAGCTTAATTATACAACTGGAAAATTAGATGCTGTGCACGTCGCAGAAAAATTGGTTTATTTATTCCTTTCAATCATTCAAGCAAATGAGAAAGAAAACAAGGAAACAAACCATACTGTAAGTTGTTTAGCTTATTTACAAAATTATTCTTTATGCAGCGTAACACATGTATACGAGTGGCTATGCATGACGCAGTGAGATTTATTAACAAGAAGATTCGAAGTGATGCATCGTTATTGTTGGCAAAGGAGCTATATTTTAGACGAACGAAAAAAAATTAAATTGTTTGATTTTTTTCATTTCGTGGTAGAATTGTTGTGCCTGTTTAGGTCAGAAGTTAAGTCGTTAGCAATTATATACGTCCTGATGGCAATAATATGCAATACTTCAAGGTAACATTACAACTGGACATTTATTGCTGAAAAGGCTTCACTGTTGAATCCCACTATAACTTTAAAATGGACTTTATACAAAAAATTTGTTAACTTAAATCTGAAAAATGTTAAATATAATACTGATACAGGCTCCACTGTTGAAGCCCTCTACAACTTTACGATTGACTTTATGTAACAATTTGAAGAAAAAAAAAACCTTCATTAAGCACAAACAAATCACGCTCATCTGGATTCATCCATATTGCCTAAAAATTATATATGGCCACTCAATTCTCTGTTCCATTATTTCCGTATTCTGAGAGAGAGAGAGAGAGAGAGAGAGAGAGAGAGAGAGAGAGAGAGAGAGAGAGAGAGAGAGAGAGAGATAAGTAAAATTAGCTACCTAGTTGTGTATGGTTAGGAATAAAAAAATTAATTTGAATTTTCTGTCAATTCTCTGTAACATTTGCTAACATGTATTCATGCCTTGATCTAAAGAAAATAACATTGTAAGCTTATCGTTCTTAAATATGATTAACATTCAAGGTAAGTCTACCTATATTTCTGGGTGGTGAAGTTTGTGTTGATACCTAATTTGAGCTTGGAAAATAACTATAGCTCCAAATTCGTGAAAAAAGCTAAAAAGTCTAATGTTGAAATCAATGTCAGCCACGCAGAAACTGAGACATGTTGGATGGTTGTTTGGTTTGTTGGTGTTTAACAGTGCAACATCATATCAAGGATTATTTAGTGCTGAGGCAATGGGAGTCAAAGAGCACATGTAGAGGATCTGCATTTAAAAGAAAACGAAATCTTATTTTGATATTTGCCTTGAATAAAAATACAAAGTGGAAATATATATTTTTAAAATTTTATTCATATTTACTCGTAGTTTTAAAAATGTTTTTATTGCAAGCATTCGCCTCGGTAGTCTGGGCTACAAAATGCACTGGCACTTAGTCGCATCAAGTCTGTTACTATATATTGGTCAGTAGTTATGTATAGCACTTCAGCCTCAATGGGACTTACCACTGAAAATGGCGGAAATATAAATTAATCTACCGAATCGCTTTTGCCATAAAAATTTTTTTCGGAAATGTTAAAATAAAACCCACATGCAAATGATGAAGATGAATTGAGGTTGTGGGGATAGACGAGTAACCAGGTTAGATGGCTGTCAGATTTGTACAACCTACTCTGTGAATCTACTAATATTCACTGTCGCAAGAAAACTATAAATGATTCGCCCCATATAAGACTATCGTGCAAGAAACAAACTGACTAGCTATATAAGTAGTATAAAAATTTGTTATGTGAGAGTTGTGGGTCGCAAGAGCACCACAAACACAAACAAAGGTACACTGATCCTGAATGATAAAAAATTAATGGAAAACAAGTAACATTTAAATGAATCAACTCTCTAGTGGGATGCGCAACTTCAAGTAATATGATGTTTGCTGTTTTGTGTGTCTCGGGATCGTATTCTGGTGATATAATTAACTGCTTGTACACGCTAATAAAAGTCTAGATGTTGTGTTTGACATTAAAATCAATACGTAATAATGTTAAAAACAAACAAAACAGATCCTTTCGAGACGTGCGGTACGTTCGAGAAGAAATAAAAAAAGAAAGGAATGCAAAACAATGCAATTGTGTCTTTGAAAAAGAAAAGTATGCTAAACAACATTAGTGTATTCCAGCTGTACCCTTCTCTCACTGATTTCTGACTAACGTTCTTTCTATGCATACATTTATCAAGCTATCCGTATTTTCCAATGTCTTTTAAATAATTATAATAAATAAATCATTTACTTATAAACTCAGTTTAGCTCAATCATCCCAGCGCAAAATAACCCCAAACTATAAACAGGTTCATGTTCTAGAAGCTTCTAAGGTCATAATCAAGACTGGGTCAAGAACTCAAACTCAAGTTAACAATCTATTTATTTAATGATCATTATTTTAAAATATAATCTATGCAACAGTGTGATACAAGCGTAAGGGAATCGGGCTTAAACGCTTGGAAATGTGTATCTGTCAGTGGTTCTATCGAGAAATACGCACAGTGGATTCGGATATAATTAGAACGAGCAACGATGATATTTATTTAGCTTCAAAAGTGTACTAATATTGTATTAAGAGTGCTTAGAATTGTTTCAAAATCATGTAATGCAATTAGTTTTGAGCGCAACAAATAGTTGCCTTTTCGTTATTTCAAATCTCGTTTGTTTTATTTATTTTTGGTACCTATTTTTGGCATATACTTCTATTTTTATATAATATAACGCAAGTTAAAGCTAATCTTACACTTTATCTTGACTACAAAGCAACGTAGATTTAATGTTGTCCTTTAACCTAGCATAATTATAAAGAAACGTCATGCATATTCAACTATTTCTTGTAAGGGGCAGAGAGAAAGTATTGGGAGAAGAAAGCGGTTCAGGTAAAAAAACAAACAAAGAGAGACAGGCATGGCATTGTGGGGATATAGGAAATGTTCAAAATTCAGAACAAGTGAAGGAATAAACAAAATGAACTACGACGATTTCAACAATTAGGTTTGTTAAGTAAAAAGCCTAAAATAAACTTTTTAAACTTTATACGACTCCATCGGTCTTTATACGACTCTATTGGTCTTCATACGACTCTATCGGTCTTAAACTATGGAACAGAAAGAAGCAAAACCAACAAGTTTAGTAAAATCAGTAAATAATTTATCTCTCTAGAATACGAAGTGAAATTTTCAAAGACATTGACAGTTAAATCCCAAATAATTCTACATGTTATATTATATTACAAGTCCAAAAGTACAGAATGTTCCGAATTAATACAAATAGTCTTGAATGTTTTAATGTATGATAATGATATGATACAGAATGTCTTTGAATGAATCCTCATTAATCCCAAAGTACTGTTTTAGTCCAAAATGTCAATATCTGAACACAACCATAGGTCATTTCATAGACTCAGCATAAAACAGGAATAAATAATTGTTTACCAAATCCTATGTATACTAATTTTCACTTGACCTAAGACAAAATAGAATTTCCTAGGATAAAAACCCAGGTCTTGAACACAAATCCAAGTAAACATGTTGTTTACTTCTCAGAATTATGACAAACAGCAGGCAGGCATCACAGACAAATTTTAAGCACATAATATATATTCAAATTTTGAGCGACCGCTCCGATGGCCTAAGTGGTTAGAGCGTCCGCCTCGGATGCGGGAGGTCGTGGGTTCGATCCCCGGCCGAGTCATACCAAAGACTTACATAAATGGCATTTGCAGCTTCCTCGATTTGACTCTCTGCATTAAGAGGTTAGGATAATGCGACTGGGTGGGACATCATGCTACATGTCTGCGGCATGATGCCCCAGTGCTAGACATCCATATAAACTCTCAGACTGAAGAAATGGTAGCGATATGACAATTTTTTTTTTAAAGCTACGTTAAAAATCCAACACACACACACACACACACACACACACACACACACACACACACACACACACACACACACACACACACACACATGATGAATTTCAACTCTCAGCAAGATATTCGATTATATTCGATAAAGTTACTAAAAATAATAATACTACAACGATTCTAACAATTAGGTTTTAAAATATTTATAAAAACAAAATGTACTTATTAAATTAAGAATTTAACATGAAATTCAAGCAGTGAGTTGTAACTTTATGCAGTATGTTCGATTCGATAATGTTACTAGAAAAAAGAATAATATTATTTAATATAGATTGGAGGATTTGTTTTGACAAATGAATTAGTTAACAAAAATGTATAGTAAGTTCGCGATATGGATGTGTTATTTGAATTTCCCATAATTATTGCTTTGAGAAAGATAATTAATGTCAGGGTTTCAATTTAAGTTAGTTTTAAGTCTTAATCCATCTCATTCCATGTACATTGTCTTCATAACATTGCAAAACATATTGGGCATTGATTCTTTTACTGGTTGACAAAAGTTAATTTTATAAGAAATAATTTTACCATTTTTCTAGATATTAGATTTTGTGATTCAGATATAATACCGAAAATCTGTGACTTCTAAATGTACACAAATTGACTTCAGAAACAATTAAGGATACTTTTATGTAGCACAAGCGACATATGTTAAATCTGCATCTCCTAAAATTATTATAATCGTTTCTTTGTTGTTGTTTTTTT
>JAECUM010015380.1:0-58640 GCA_016617855.1 Megalonaias nervosa
TCAGAGTTCACATAAAATAATCTGCCTACTTTGCTTACTTTCTTTTCAGCTTCCTCGCAAGAGTATGTCCACGATTTAACGGCACATCAATACAGTCGTTGCAACATAAATCCGATTCAGACTTGTAGTCGAAAATTATAAAAAGAGAAGATAAAGTTTGCAAAGCAAACATTAAGTATATAATACGTTTCAAACAAAAGTATATATTGTGTTATGCAAGATCTAAGATTAACAGTAAAAATGTCTGAGAGGCATATTAAATAAATGATAAAGATACAAATATAATATTGCCATAAATAGGAGCAAACTTTGTTAGGTAAGCCAAGTTGTTTGAAAACGTTTTCTCTATTGGCGCGGGGTAAAAAGCTTCCTAACTGATGTCGAGAACTTCGGTCTAAAAGGGTGGCAATAGTCACATTGGGTAAGAGAATACATACTGTCTGTGACAGCGATAAAATATACATTCTGACTGAGGTTCACACTTCAGGAGTAATATATTGGGTTAGGTTTGTAATTTCTGTATGCTCCTTATCTCTGTTAGTTGTTCCTTATTAGGAATGTCACTTTCCAGATTGATGGGTTTCATATTCCGAAGGTTGTTCCGCATACATTGTCATAATATAGTGCACGTCAATGTATATTTTATCTGAAGTTAAGATACACAATAATCATTTTTTGGAGAGAGAGGGGAAAGAGCGCATTAGGCGACTTAGTAATTCATTTAACTGATGCGAAATGGTGGCCAAGTACTTAAAGGGAAATTTTTGCATCCTATATATTTCAATGGTGTTTGCGTAAACTACTGCTCGTGGAAATATTTTATTTCAAAACTTTCACAAACTTGCTTTGAACATACGTTCTTCACAGCTGTTTTGCAATGGTAAAATGTGTAATGAAATACAAGCTTCGAGTTTTTCTGTGTGGCTCGTTGCATATCACGTTCCCGTTCCTGTTTGTTTTTATTTCAAATATCCTCATAAAATCGCAAAAATTCAACTTGGTTTGGCATGGAATTACTTTGGTCAATAATTTCAAATACGTAATACGTAATATGTTAGTTATTATAAAGAGACCAGCGGGCATCCCCCGTGCGGTTGAGTAGTCTAAGGCTCTCGCCATAACAGATCACGTACGCGAGTCTCGTCTCGACCAAACTGGGTGTGTGAGGAATGTTGGCAGTAGCATCCCGTGTAGATTGTTCTTTGAAAGGTTTTCCTCCACTAGATATTTGGCGGCCTTGAATCAATGAACTGAAAAATGTCGTCAAATCTAGAAAGCAACAAACATTGAAAAAGACTAACTTTGTGACGTACATCATAATTCTAAATTCTCTTTGTCATGAGTTTGATTATCGGATCGGTCAACGTTGGTGTGTGCGAAAGGTTGGTAAGCAGCATCCCTTCAGTCGCTCATTTTCCGGGGTCTTCTCGGGGTCATCCTCCACGAAACATACTGGCCGCAATGGATAGCCAAACAAGTGCTAAATAATGGCATCAAATGATTGAAAACTACAACCATGGAAAGAAAATAACTTCGAGACGTACAGGACAGTCTCCAAACTGGGCCATGAGCCAAGTAAAACATGCCTCCTCCGTATTCTGTGTCACAAATAAGATGCAATATGGATTTTCTCTTTAATTTGATGCCTGCGTTATTGTATATCAAGGAAATAAGTTGAAACGTTCTCGTTGTCATTTTGTCGACTCTTTTTCATATGAAGAGAAGATTTTGTGTGTTTGTAATTTTCGCCAAATTGATAGTAACTAATGAAAAATGAAATCCAGAATAGCAAAAATATCGACAATTTGCAAACTAACACGAGAAAACAACTGTAACTAATGTAATTATTCATATGCGACATTTTGTAATTTTTTATTGATTGAAACTTTAATCAATGGCCATCAATTAATTTACACCAATAGATTTTTTCAAGGAAACTATTCTGATAGATACATATTTCGGATTTCTAGACTGAACATTTAGTATTTTCTTTATATCATCACATTTTGTAAAGAGACGCTTTGAATAAAGTAGGAACCGCAATCCAATGGCGAAGTACCACAAATTTTGATTTTCTTGTTTCCTCTTCCGATAACTAGAGATTCTAATAGGTCACACAATAGTTTGTTTTGTATTGGTTCTATGTGTAGACTATGCTAGGAAATGCATTTTTCAATCCCAAAAATAAGGAAAAGCCATATACATCAATTTTTATTTCTCCGATACACCTTCCAATATCAATTCCATTAAATAATTTGTACTACGGAAAGCATCTATTGTTTATATTGATGAGATCTTTAATCGTTTTTATTTAAGTAAATACTCTATGATTGTCCGTAGATGATCTACGAGAATTGTGCATGGGCTATCAAGGTATTCTTTAGGAAGGCTTTTGACGTACGAAAATCAAAGGAGTGTAGGTGCCGATAGAATCATGAGTGCCTTACATTCTCAGATGTTGACATCAACTTTTGTATTTCCTTTTACAAATTATGCTTCATTTGTATGTACGAGTCAAGCCGTTTGAAATAGGAATAGGAAGTCAATTTTGAAGTATTTCTTTAATGCTTCAAATATATAACGTATTTAAATAACCTTGGAAGAAAACCCAATTGTATTCATGCAGCGCTTGACGAAGACAGACAATAAACTGATCTTCAGTTCTAGCAGAAAAACAAACGTATAATCTCTACACCTTGCATATACGACGTTTTTCTGGAATAACCGGATGAGTCACATAGTTGCTATTGTAAGTTAAGGAAAAAAAATTGAAAAATAGCATATCAAGTAAATAATGAGCTTAATTAGTAGAAACTTACTTCGTTAAAAGAAACAGCCTGAACCAATACACAGTCTCTTCCCTGCAAGGTTTAATAGAATATATGAAATAGAATTAGAAACAAAATGAAACCAAATTTAAAAACAAATTCAATGAACTGGATCGGAAGGAAATAAACAATGTATAAATTGTTAATTGAATTAAATAACATTATGACTAAATTCTGGATTAATAAGTTTCTGGAGAATTTACATATTATTACAATAATTATTAATTTCGAGATTAGAGAGCCTTTGTAAACGGCAGAAAGATACAATGTATACATGTAATAAATGCTTCCAATGTCGCAGTTAGCAATCGGACAGCGTGGATCATATGATTAAACAATGTGCCATGGGATGATATTTAAATCAAGAGATCTATGCCAATTTTAGAAAGGTTGATAATAATGATTGGAGCTTTTTCCAGAATGTAATGAAAACTGAACCTGATTTATATTTGCTCAGGATTGGATGAATGACGATATAACTATTTATTACTACTAACATTTTTCCATTCGTTTTACATTCTACATACATCTGAAAATTTTGTTTTGCATTAAATATATTTGCAAGAAAAATACTTTTGTACCAATTTTATCAGGTCTACATTTGAGAAGTATTATAAATCGTTTGGATATGTTGTGAAAGATGGATTGTGTATGCGGCCGAATGCCTCGCATTTCCAAATAGTAATCCTCGATAAACAAAATTCTAGTACTAAATTTTACATGTTATAAACACTCACCGCCTTTTGCAGGAACTCCTTCGTTCTTGGCTGAAATAAGCAAAATCCATTTTAATCTGTCAGCAACTCCATATTGTTAGAGAATTTGAATGAGATATGCAATATAATCAAATGGAAACCTACAATGTATAAATAATTGAAGGTTTCATGCAACAGAAAAAGATATTTTTATGAGAACAGAATGTACAACACTATTTACGTAATAACACCTACAATAGGCAATGTTGTCTTGTTTTGAGAAATAACAGTAGTTAGGTTTATATCTTGATGGTAATGAGCAGCTATGTCATAACCGGTCCTTGTGTTAAAAATATATTAAAATACTTCTTCCAAGAAGAGGTGACATGACAAAGCCTTGATTATAATATTCTAAATGTATAAATAATTGAAGGTTTCATACAACCGAGAAAGACACTTTTATCAGAACAGAATGTACAACACCATTTAGGTAATGGCACCTTCAACAGATAAAGTTGTCTTGTTTCCAAAAGTAACAGTAGTTAGGTTTATATCTTCACGGTAATGAGCATCGATGATATAACTGGTCCTTGTGTTTTAAAAATATATCAAAATACTTCTTCCTGGAAGAGGTGTCATGACAAAGTCTTGCTTGTAATATCCTATTCCTTACGGATGCATTTTCTTCAGTGAGATATGATACATACCATGAAATCAAAACAAAACTTGTTATTATGAAAGAGTCTATTCATATTTTTATAAAAATTTAGGAATCTTTCAAAAGCACGTCTGTCTTCGCAATTTTAAAGCCCAAAACTGCATGAATGAGAATAAAGCCGACTTAGGCACCATAATATTACATTTCTACTAGAATATATTTGGTCCACGGCCCGATTATTTTTATTAGACACTGTATCCTTATCAGTTAAGAAAACTTCATTTTGTAGACTCGTTGCAGAAACAAAGTATTAAAAGAGACCATTTCAAGCAATTTTGTAATTATTTTTATCGTTTTAAAGATGAAACATTCTTTAAATTTCCCAATTGTTTAGCATGTGTTACGCAGCTTAAACGTTTTACATTTAATACGTTAATGTATTTATTCGCAGAGGGAAACAAATGTTAATTTTACTATCCATAAGGAACGGTTTTCTTACCATCAGCACCCAGACCTAAAAACGAAGCAAATACAAAAAAGAAACATGCTAGGAAAAAGAAGCTAATGGTGAGAAAATAACTTATCAATAACAAGTGATACTAAGCCTATATGAACCAACGAATTTGTTCTTTAAACATTCATGTTTAATTATTATTCTTTAATCGAAAAGCAGAAGATGTTACATAATGCCACCAAAACATAGTGCTGTCCTCGTGTTAAATATACATGAAAGATATGGCTACAAGGGAATAGTTGTTTTTCAGGTAAGCAAATTCATCAAGTTAATTATCTTAAGAGACAATAAAGAATGGCTTTGTCACTGAGGCGTGAAATGTTTTTGAAAACTCTATTCTCACTGCATTGAACTATAATATATATGATAAAATTCAGTGCATGTATTTGCTATTCTTCTAATTGTGGAAGGACGACTGGAATATTTAATGAATACAGTGGTGCTACTGGAAAATTGTTCAGAACGTTTAAATGCCTATGGTGCATTGTTATATAAGCGTATTGAGTGTATGTATGTTGAGAAGAAAAGTGAGGAAGAGAGTATCCGTACCTTGGGCATCCACTTCTCCGCTGTCAATGGTTCCTGATTCTGCGGTTCCCATCAGTGCGGCAGTCATGCACAGGAAGACACAAAGGAACACTGTCAGTCCTCTCATTTCTGGTTCACTATGGGTTTTCTCTATTTTGCCTCTAAAGCTAGCCTACAACTCCTTACAAGAGCTTCTTCTCCTCCTATTTATACCCGTGTCAGAAACATTTGGCACACCCAACACCCAAACGGTTACTCTACAGTTAATAATTGACATCATAGAAATAATTGTACTCTATTTCAAGATCCGCCCTCATTAAATACGATCGTGTTTAAATGTTAGCTTGTTACAGTGAATTGTCCAATTTTACAATTTAAATGCAAATTCTTAAATGATGCATGCATGTGTTAGTAACATCATCAGATAAACTGGATCAAATATCATTTTTTGAAATCCAAAATAAATGTTTCACTGATGTTGACTTTAAAATTATATAATCTTCAAACTCAATGTTCACAATATTCTTCAAAACTTCAGGATATTATGTATAGCATATATTTATTTTTTTATTATTATTTATTGTTTTTAAAAAAATAATTCGAATGCAAGATTAAAATACATTAAAATCCACACATTATCACCCTAGTAGAAGCCTTCACCTTATATTCGTTTTGACGATATATTATGACTAATGATATATTGAAATGTATCAGTTGAAACAACTGATACTGCCACAGCGGGGATACCGCTTTCAATGCCTCAGCGCTGATATCACATTTCGAGCCACTCTCGTTGCCAAATTTAGAAAATGTTTCTTATGCATGTTGAGCAACATTTATTTCCACATTGAGACCTATAGCATATGACAGTCTCTGTCTGTCTCTCTTTCTCTCTCTTAAAATTAACACATAGCTTTGCACATGAATCGTGCAGTCACTGGTTTACATGAACTGTGTCTATTAAATATTCAGTATCACCCCAACAAAACCTTTAAAATTTTACAAGAAACGTCGCCAGCTTTTAGGAAATAAGATGTTGATTTTAAAAACCTATTGGTATCACTGTGAATTGAAAATGGAACTTTCTAAGACATACGTAACGCCCTCATTTGTATTAAACATGAAAATAAAAATTATGTTACATTATGAAAAATAAATAATTTTTCTGCGTAACAGTGTGAAAGATTAGGTGCCTGATTTATACAGGATGCATCCATTAATTCTAGACTCTGGCATTCCATTCTAGCTGATTTCTTGTGCAAAAATAATTTTCTTTCCAGTGGGAAATGTCTTCTGGACGAAGCAATAATTGTGCATCTATTAAATTCCTAAGTCAGGGATTGAAATAGCTATTAGCCAGTATCATTAAATTCTGCATTTTAATGTAAAACATCTGATAAAATCATTCACAATTCATTTGATGTGAACTTTCGACTTCCTTACCAGATCAATCATGAATATTTCTCCATTTATTATTGATGAAACAAAGACTGTCTAATTATTTGGCTCTGACTGTTCACATTCCACCTAATTTAGGCAAGACCACGTGATTCGTTGTCAGTGAGGTATCAAGACACGTAAAGTCAGTAACGATTGGGTTGTATAAACTGTATGAATATAAGAAATATGTATTTTGGTATATCATTATTTTTTCCTCTAAAAAACAGACAAAACAACTTGGGTACTATGGTAAGGGTTAAACATATAGCAGTAATGTTAAGTTATAGAAGCTGATTTTATGACATATTTCCAAGATATACACGTTTATGCTGAGTTGAAAAACGTGCCACTGCTCAAACTCTAACCAAGATGAAATGTAGCTGAAGGATGATAAGCATTTCATCAAAAACATGGAGAAAAAGTAGTGTAAACATTCAGCATTATATTGATCCAGACAGGTTGAATATGCAATGACGACCGCTAATAATGAACCAAGGTCTTATAGTCTGTGACCAAATTATTATCAGGAAAACTAACATAAGCTTTATAATGTGTTGCAAGTTTTTCCTGTTGATTTAAACTTAAATAACGAGAAATATGTTGTTTTGTTATGGACAATCATCACAATCCAGGTGTGGGCCTATTTCACATCTAATATCCATCTTCAAAACCGATGACATGATATACATCAGACGATCAGCTGTATAGAAAAACTATGCCCCTTAACCAAACACATTTTAACAATGCCTTTCCATTAGATTTATTCTGTGCGCTGCAGTTGACAAGGCTGCTCTGTTGAAACTAGGCGTTTGAGTTGTAATAAATGCATGTGTACTAATGTGTTCAGAAGGCAGGCCACCAAAAGTTCTAAGATCCTGTCATCAGTAATAAACAGATGCTAGTATTATTACACAAATGCCAGATTAATGAGAATAAAGTGTTTGAAAGAATATATGTTTGCTATAAACTTGGAGAAAATACAGTATATGTACCTTTGTAATCAGATTGAACTTTGAATTGGAAATAATATTCTAGGAGGTGTAAAAAATATGAAAGGAAATCTGTTTTTATACTTTATTCTGTAGCATTTTGATCTTAGTATTAAATAACTGAGTCCATAATCAGAAAAAAAACTAAGTATGTACTTTCTGGACTTCTTTTTCTTTAGAAATAATAAGCAAAAAAAGAAACAGTTTCCAGAAGAAAACAAAAACGGTAAGGTTTTGGATCAATGGACAATTTCTGAAACGTAGTTAAAGAGCTATTATGGCATAAATATTTTTCAACCGAAGAACATATTTTAATCACAACGTTAAGCAAAGAATCATTTAAGAATTAATGCAATCAAATTTCTATATTAAAAGTTTTTAATTTTAAATAACACATGATATATAAAATAAATGGAACATAGCACAGTTTTAAATAAGTATTTTAGTGACCGGTACAATGATGAGGGAGTGGTTGTCCGAAAAGTTTTAAAGAGCGCTTTATGGGTATAAGGAGCGCAGTTCATTCTAATAGAAATACCGAGTATCAACTATTTGAAATCACCAAGAGTTTATTAAAAATAAGAATAATTGCGTTGTAAATATTTAATATTTTTGAAAATATCTTCAAACTATATGAATAATTGCAAGCTGCTATTAAGAACTACTGTCCGGAACATGGAAGGTGCATTTATGTTTCATTTCACCTTGTCATTTTTTTGGGATTTAGGAGACAAATAACATGACATTCAATTATCATATGATTAGTTTGGCATATTATATGTTTTGCCTATCTTTATATATCATTTTATTATTAGAAAAGTATAAAAAGGACAAATATCAACATTACTGCAAAATGGAACAAAAATCAGCAAAGAAGATGAGCATTAAGGAGACAAAATATATCCATATAACAATGTTATATAATGCAACTCAAGGGTACGAAGATGGAAGCAGGATAAGGGTCAAACGTTTATTTATATAATATTCTAAGTTGTCAACACGATAAGGTCTATTACTAAAAGTATAATAAAGAACCTGGAATATTGCTGAATTTCCCTACACTCTCAATCAATGAAGCAATCAGAAGGAGGATTTCGTTAGTTACTAGCAAAGACTCTTAATCCTAAGCGAAGATGAGCACATACTTAGATCCGTGGTCTTGATAGAATTTCTATAATACGCGGTTGACGTCGCACAGTCGTCGTAGATAAATGTTCTTGGTTGTCCTAAAGCTGTTATTGACATTCCCGAGGAGAAACGAATCTTTAGTGCGGGGTCTTACCAGACATTGTTGGGATTGCCTCAAGAATTCTGGTTAATATGACCCGTGACGTTAGCAGTGGTAATTTCAAACGTTTATATTCGGCAAAGAGCTATATACTGTTTGGGTTCCCTTCGAATATTTGCCAGATTACGTTGCTCTCGTTTGCTCCCGCGGCCCATGTATCTTCCATGGCACATATTTGTTTTGTACTTGTATATCAGGACGAGCACATGTTAGACCTCTGCAAAGAGGCTTTGACAATACAACTGCACATTACAAATTGACCTGATATTTAATTACAATGACAGTAGTACGTAGATGTATATTATTCATGGGTGTTGTTAACTCGACAATACCCGTTTTATATGAAATATTACAGAACTCGCTTTGGCAATGTAGTCCAGTATTGTTTACAGGCTCACCAAATGTCCTCGCGGACCTGTTTTAGAGCCACACCGTTCACTAAACATTATGTAATGCGTGTCGTTCATAGCATCAGTAACGTTGATGTGGATCAGTTAAAAATTCTGGGATTGCAAGCAATTCAATCGAATCGATTAGTGTACCGAGCGAGACCAAATGTACCACTTACAGTTCCATCGAGAGTGACAATGTAAGCTCCGGTCAGTAAAATTATCAATGAAACCGCTCCATAACTTATAGCTGTGTCAGATATCACAAGTTTAACAATGGGAAGCAGATTACGGTTGTCTCGCATAAGGTGCTACACGCAACCAATACTAGTAGGTCGAGGCAAAAGAGATTTTCAGTGTTGTTCGTATCAGGCTAGGGTCCTAAACCAGAATTACAAGTGCAGGTCATGTCTAGGTGTTTTCGTCCTTGTGAGAATTTCTTGGAAATTGAGGGAAAACGTATACATAACGATGATTATCCCACTGACACCCGAGTTAGACTTGTTAACACCTGTGTCATGGCATTGTCCAACAGTGCAGATAATTACATAGACGGAATGGAAATCAAACAAATCTCGAGAGTGTGAAATTGCCATGATGATTCTCTAATTCACCAGATACAGTGATAATTACACAAAATCCGCTGACCCATGTTTGATGTTTCTGAAAGATACATCCGATAATGCCGATCATAGAATGTGTTCAATTGGGCGACCTCACAATTGTATAGGTCACAGAAGCACAAATGTTGACGACATTATCATTAATACCAAGCAGAATTTCAAAATGTATTTCTAGAACGTCAAATGCAGCTTCGTTAAGGCTCACTGAGGTTTTGTTGAGCGATTCACCTCAGTTATATATTTGGCGTTTGGTTATTTTTGGAACCAAACCCAGTAATGCTTAACCGTAAAAGCAATGTCAATAAATTAATTTGGCTTGAAGGAAAAAATACTATTGGTATAAATGTATTGTAAACAATAAAACTGTGGATGCCTGTACTAAGCCATTGCTAGCGACAGAGGACCGTTTGTTGTAGTTTATGAATTCTGACAAGAACTCACCGTGACTTTAAAACTAAGTCGTAGGTAGGACAAATGGAACAGACAGGTGGAATATTTCCATTTCTCGCAGCAGTTTCAGCATTGTTGGTAAAATAATTTAGATACGATTGCATTCAAGGATATGCGGGGTCTTTTCGGAACTTCTCATGGCTGTACAAAATAGGTTCAGTACAATTAATAAACTCTACGTAATGGTTATTGAGGATAAAATTGATTTGCATATAGATACGAAACCTGGGGTGTTAGTGACCCAAAAGGGGGAATTGATTTACAGGCAGTGAGACTCTAGTAAGTGTTTTCCAGTATATATCAATCGGATTAGTGGTGTAGTAACCTGACTGCGGAAGATGTTGCTTTGCAAAACTGTTTACGCAACCAAAGTGTGTAGCAAGTTGATTTCTAAACATTTGTAACAATACTTTTAAAACAGTCAATAACAACTGGACAGTTTTAAGCTAGCCGATTTTGCTACTGAAAATCGTTCACCTTAGCGTTAGAAGAATATGTACTACCCAAATTTTGGCAATGCTGTATACACTCACGTGTGACGAAAGGGTTAAGTAGTGCACTACAACAGTAATCCGGGTCTAAAATCTCCAACAAGATACTACATAAGTTGACAATATACAAGGAGATCACATTATTCGCTTATTTTGTCCATCATCATCATCATCATCATCATCATCATCAGCAAGCCCTTCGCCCGAGAGATCGTTGACTTTGCATCCAATTCTCTCCATCTTTCCCTGTTCTCTAATGCCCTTTGGGAATCTCCAAATCCCATGTCTGTCCACTCCTTAATGTTGTCTTCCCACCTCTTTTTCTGTCTGCATTATCTTATGCACCCTCGCACTGTGTCTTGCAAGATTGTTTTTGCCAGACCAGATGATCTTGAGACATGACCTTACCACTTCAGTTTGCTGTTTTCTTGTAGTGGTCAAGAGGTCTTCATAGGATCCGATGGCTCGTTGGATCCTATTGTGGACTTCTTCGTGTGTTACATGGTCAGTGTATGAGATGCCCAAGATCTTGTGGTAGCATCTCATTTCGAAGATTTGAATCCTTCTTTGTAGATCTGATGTGAGCGGCCATATTTTGCAAGCAAAGAAAGATAGGTATGACATCAGCCTTATTTTGGAACCAAGAGCAATAATGGTATCTTTTCATAATGGTCTCAACGTTGTTATTGCAACTGTTGTCTGTGCAATTCTCCAAAGTAGTTCTGGTTTGGAGCCCCCATCTGTGATAATTGATCCCAAGTACTTAAAGCTTGTGCTTCCTTCTAGCTTCTGTCCTCTGACCTTTATTTCTGAACTGATTCCATTGGTGTTGTTTGTCATCAGTTTTGTTTTCTCTGCGCTAATCTCCATTCCGTATGCTGTGTAGGTTGTGTCGAGGCGCTCAACCAAGTCAGCCAGTTCTTTTTCATCTCCTGCAAAACCATCAATATTATCTGCGAGGCGAAGGTTGGTGATTGTTCTTCCTCCGATGCTGATAGTTCCTCTGTGGTCATGCGAGGCATCCTCCATGATCCCTTCCAGCAAAATGTTGAAGAGTGTAGGTGACAGTATACATCCCTGTCTGACTCCAACTGTTGTTCGAAACCAATCTCCTCTGCTGCCATTGATGAGGCCAGCACTGGTGGCATTGTCATAGATATCAAAAAACACATTCTTTAGAAAAGGTTTGAAAACTTATATTGCATTACAGAAACGGGAAAATGTTCTGAAGGAAATAATAGTTGTTGACTCTGCAATATATTCCTGCTATACTAGAATTATTTGGGTGTCACTTAAACAGATCATTTAAATGGTAAGTGTATGAAAGAAACATCATTCCGTTTGATCAAGCGTTATTAACACTACAATTTCAATTGTACATACACAAAAGGGCTTGCCATAGTACTCTTACCTGTCTTCAAAATCTTGACACGTTACAGTTACTAAAATGATAATGTCAATGATGTCAAATTATACATCATTCATTGTATTTAAGCACACCGCTTGAAATCATCGAGTTTATGAAAACAGTACTTCAAGCTATTTGGCACATCTTTTTCGCTCTCTCTCGCTCTCTGCTACTACTACAACAAAATATGTGATATCATTTTTTATTTCACCAAAGACTAGTGAATTGATTTCGATTAGATAGATAAACATATCAGTTAGGTTACAATCTTTAAGGTTGTCGTTCTTCACGTATAAATACTGAGTTGATATTTGACCAAGTATTTACATATTGTTACTTGTTATTCCTCTATATGTTCCGAACAGACTTGTTTAATTTGTTAATGGTCAAAATGTTTATAGGAAAGAAAGTAATATTATTTGTTTGCTAGATAAACATACTGAGTACAAGAAGTAATTTTGATTTTCAATAGTAGTAACAGTATAGAAGCAGCAATCTGTTTTAAAAGGAAATTTCAAATTTAAAATAAATGATGCAGAAAGCGATAATAAAAGAACTATTTGATTTCAGCTGATGCAATTCAAGAGAAATTAAGCTCACTAGTAAATATTCATGACACAAGATAATGATTATACGAGATGTTATAACAAATACAAAAGAACAAGGCAGCTAAAGTCAATTGTTATTATCTGTATTGATTTTAACTAGTGTTCTATCCTGAAAATATTTATACAGTTATATTCATAATGTAAGTTATGTTTTTATTATTATGTTAGTTTTTCAAATGTATTGATGTATTCCTTGCATGCAATCGAAACAATGAATTTTAAAACAAAGTAAGGAGAAGTTTACAAAAATATATTATAAAAAATAGACTTTGGCATAAGAAACGCCAGAAAAAACAGAGTAGATTTGATTTATTTATAAGTTGGAAGATCTTTTTAGCAATGACAATCGACATAGCCGTTGTAGCTAGTAATAGATCAAATCATACCGTCATAATTATAAACCTAAAACTTCGAAGCAATGAGAGAGGAACAAGAAATGCAATCATTTACTATTACGAGGTAAATAACATGTTGTATTAATTACAAATACTTTCTGTGAACGCCGAACCATATATGCAGCTGAAATAAACAGTAGAGATTTTCAAACTTGAGTTATGCGAGATATAAAATTTAATATAAGTGAGCAGCTGTCTTAGAAAAGTATCATTGAATATCAGAGAAAAATGTATCAAATATTATTCCATGAGGATAAGAAGCATTATTTACAAAAAGCATATGTCATAAAATATTATAAAGTTTTCGAAGTAAAGTAACTGTTGTACAAATGTATGATCTTCCCTTAATCTTCTCCGAAAAATTAACTGAAAATATGCCATTTTATACAACCGTCACGAGAAACAAGGATAATAAAATTTCATAGTTCAGCAATAAAAATATGAATTGAGTATGTATGACATTTTTATCTCTAATATTACGCACATTTGACGTTTGTCTTTTATGTAATACAATACGGCATTAAACAGTATAGACCAACATGTTTATCCTCGTAGTACAGGTGTTTCATGAGATTGTTTGGCAGATTATCATGTTAACCACTTCCATTCTCATTTAATCCACCGGACGAGAAGAAAGTATAATATGTGTCTTATAAAACTAAATAAGAGTACTGGAGTTTTTTGCCCGCAAGGTTTCCTTTCAAAGTCCTTTTGTTCAAATATTAATGAACCACTTTTGAAATAGTTTTATAAATAAGATTTAAGTTAAATTAAACGTATATGAAAAAAATTAGCTATCATTTGAAACAATTTGAATATCTGAACTATTTTAATGACAAGAAGTTTGAAACCGTATAACAGTATTTGCCATTCATAAAAAATCACAATATTAATTAGAGTAGGCCTTTACTGTGTTATTGATTTATTCTCTTTCTTTCTTTCTCAATGAAATATATGTGTGTGCGTTTAAGAGAGGAATGCAAAATTTAAATAATATAAGCAAATTGAAACACTGCAGCTTTGAAGTTACATTTTCCACAAGTCTGTTTCTTTGACTTTCTTTTTTTTTTTTCTTTTTTTGTCTTAAGATTAATAGCTGCACCAAGAAATGCCTGTCTACAGCCATTAGGTAACATGATTATTTTTAGCAATTTCCATTTTGTATGTATAGGTTCAGATGTCATCACAACATATTGTTGTATGGCACAAGTTCGATTGGGACAATTCTTAGTAACCTGGGAATCTAGCATTTTATGCAGTGGTACAAATTCGTGCTTTTAAAAATCCATGGGTACATTTATAACTAGTTATGTGTTGTTTGAACGTTCAAGTACTCACACTTCTTTACTAAATAAATATTTTATGATAGGGTTTAATCCAAGATTAAAGGAATCATCCGATTTTTTAAAAATGTTGTTGTATTCGCCAATACTACCAAATTTCATAGCAAAGTTCCCCAAGAACAAGCTCTCACCGTAACCAACAGCAAAGTCTTATTTCGCCTTTAAATCTGTGAGGCATTGTTGAAATGTTACTATAATAATTTCATCTCTGTTGAAAACTTGCTGTTATCAAACTAAAAACTTCATTAACTTTCTAATGTTCAAAACGGATTGTTGAATAGATGTTCTTCCGGACGCATTGTGTTTTAATAACATTTGTGGGTTTGCATTACTAGACTTTTAAAATTGCCATTCATGTTTTGAACACCTATATGACAGTGCGACTACTGAGTCCTTCATCTCTATCTAGTTGTTTGCTCACGTTGTTTTCTTTATATTTCTAACTCTCACTTGAGTCTTTCCACCTTTTGAAAAGCAGAATTTTACTCCGTTGGTGCTGATGAAGATATTAAATATAAATTTAAATGAGCCATCGGATTCATTTAAATTCCTCTCGTATTCGCCAATACTACTAAATTTTACAAATATATCAAAACATTAATAGTAAAATATAATTTCAATTTTCAGATCTGTTAGATATTGTTGAAACGTTACCGTAATGATTTCATCTGTGTCATAACCTTGCGTTCCTAAACATTAATAACTCCATTAACTTTTTAATCGTATCTGATACGGTGGAAACCGACAGTGTAATTGAGTTTCTTGCTTAAACTTCATCAACTCATATACGAATCACGTAAGATCTTATACCTTTACTTAACCTTCTCTAGCCTTCATCTGTTAAACCAGTACTATTGCTGAACGTAAAAGGTCGATCCTAGTTTGTCACCACTAGCTATAAGTAAGATCACTTCATTAGATGACAATTATCTATAGTCCTCTAGAGAACTTGCAACATAGTTATATTTACTAATATAAGCAGTAAACAGAAAAGCAGTTGTGGGCTCTCCAAAAGGCCAGTGCACGTTTTGTGTTTTCTTGTTCTTCAATAAAGTAGTTTGTTTTCATCAATGTATCTCAGACATGATTTAATGAACTGTTACAGTTAGTACATATGTTGTAAATTTGCTTAAGATTTATGCTGTTCTATATTTGTCAGGTAAACGTGTTTTACATGAACGCAGCATGACTCATTATATGGAAATTTCATATCGCACTGTGTTTTGTGTATGTTCATAGAGTAATGTAAATATTAAAGAGTAGTTATTTGTGTGCAAAATAATCTTTTCCAGTGCAGTAATTCGTAACGTTTTAAATATTTGTAAAATGTATTGGTTAACGGTGTCATACACCAAGTTGCAGTATAAAGATAAGTTTTTATTCCAGTTAATATTTAATATTTGATGTTAATTGTTTATTTGACACGAGGTTGAGCACCTAACTATTTTTCAATTAGTATTTTAACAGAGTCACGAAACTCACATTCGTCGAGACAATGAAGGGCGTGGCGAAATTTTTAAAGTATTCGTATTTTTAATTTGTTTCTTTAAAAATGATTTATATAGTTACAGTTGCGATAATGGTATAAACAGAAAATAAACACTAATTTGTGATTTTCGTTTTCTTTTTGACGTAATATACAATGATTTGAAAGAGATCAGTAGATGATCATGGTGGCATTAGAAATATTTTATTATTTTAGGACCTTAATAAGTCATACATTTTCTGCGTTTTGAACCCTGGGGATCGCACGAGAGGAGTGCTTAAACATTATACATTTTGGATGTCTTTTAAGTTCTAAAAATGATGTGTTTATTCGTCAACATAAGACAGGTATATTACTAGTAAGAAAAGCAGAACATGATATCCTCATAAAGAGCCATTACGACCGTATGGAGCTAATGAATTAAATGGAAGTCTCTTATGGTTTCAGATACAAAGACGTGAAGTTGGGTTGCATCAAAATATACTCGTGTTTTTAATAGAATTAAAAAAATCAGTGCGTCCGTCACCTATGTAATATTATCAATAGAATGTTCAAGAGAATTACGGCATACAATGCAAAACAATAAAAAAATATCTAGTATCATTCTCATTCAAAATCAAAAAGGCGTAAATGTACGAAGCGATAAAGCTCCCATTGTTAATGAAATGTAATACCTTGATAGCAAATGTTTCATATTTTCAAAACAAAACAGAAATCTTTTCTGTCAATCAAAATTGCAGTTTTATTTAGTTACCATCCAATAAAGCTTCTTTTATGTAATCTAAACATGATAGATAACAAATATTAATGATACTTGACAAACGTACTTGATGAAGCATAATATATGTTTCATCAGCTTCGCTGAGCTAGAAGTGATTTAAAAAACAGCCACCCAAGCCCCCCACCCCTTTTTTCTTTGTCAAATGATAAGAAGATTAAGCATATGTTGCCGAAGAAGAAAGAGTGGCATGGTAACAAGGTCAATGCTAACTTTTAAACATAACTGAATATGATGACTCCTTTTCTACAAGTATGTCGCCAAAAGTAAGTTCCCACTATCACCAATCTATTAATCTCAGATATTAATTCACTGACTTTAACATTGTAGGAATAATAGTTATTAGATTTCATTGAATTATTTAAATAAAAAAGAAATAGCTATCGTCAGCACCACCTTGCAAGAAGATATTTGGCTTGATTCTATATATATTAAGACATACATAATAATGTATGTATCTTGCAATTTAGTCTTTGTTTACCATCAATTAGAATTTCTCTATGTACTATCTGTCTGTTTGTCTGTCTCTCTGTCTCAGTTTCTTTCTTTGTTTCTTTCTCTCTGTCTCTCTGTCTCTCTCTCTCGCTCTCGCTCTCTCTCTCTCTCTCTCTCTCTCTCTCTCTGTATCTCTCTCTCTCGTCAATTATAAGAAACCACGTTATCTACATATAAGACAATAATTTGTTTAATAATGGGAAACTCAATGTGGACTACACCAGGTTTTATGCATTCCTGTCAAAACGTATAGTGTGTCTGTCTCTCTGTCTCAGTTTCTTTCTTTGTTTCTCTCTCTGTCTCTCTGTCTCTCTCTCTCTCGCTCTCGCTCTCTCTCTCTCTCTCTCTCTCTCTCTCTCTCGTCAATTATAAGAAACCACGTTATCTACATGTAAGACAATAATTTGTTTAATAATGGGAAACTCAATGTGGACTACACCAGGTTTTATGCATTCCTGTCAAAACGTATAGTGTGCAGTCGTCCCAACAAAATAGGTTATGAACTAAGATTATTGTTTAGTCCTCTACCTCATATTTTATTACTCTGCTGTCCGATATATTTAATACAAAGTACACTCCACTATGAATTCTCTATTTTAGTTTTCGCATTGGTTCCTCTTTTCTTTTCTTTTATTAATGACTTGCAGGCATAGTGCACAGCAAGGGATTGCGTTGCTTCCATATTAACGTACATTCAAAGACAGGCAACAATGTTCCACACAAAGGTTTTATTTTTATTGTTTACTCTACTGACAAAAGAGAACGTGGCTGACGTTGAATATAAGATGACAACAGAGAATTAATCTGATCACGCATTGAAGGTGCACCATCAACCATAAACCGATTTATGAATTATATCATCTTATCCCTCCCTCCCTTATTCCTGTTTTTGTAAAATAATTGCGTATTTGGTAACGCAGCCAAGTGGCTGATCATTCGGATACACGAGCTGAGTGCAGAGAACAGAAACTGTACAATACAAAAGTAATTAATGTCTTTTGGCGAACTCAGTAAGTCTGTGTGGTGATTATCGGATGAAAATATTGTGAAGGGTCTGGCTAGAAAATGTAAATCTACTGATTTAATTGTTTGCATTAATTACTGTTTTTGTGATATATTTTATTACAGTGACAATTGTCTCATCTTTATACTGCGTACCAGATAATTCATATTTAACGTCAACTGTTTACAAACATGATTACTCCTTTTAAATAAAGGAATGAAGGTATTCGGTATTTAAATAACCCAAACACAATTGTCACAACGTGATTTGCATTATCAGAATATTTGACTAAATAAACATAATTGTCTCTCCCTTTGAATGTAATTTGTCCCAGAACAAATGTATGTTGTATCCGAGTGTGCAACTAACAGTTTTGATCTCTCTCTCTCTCTCTCTCTCTCTCTCTCTCTCTCTCTCTCTCTCTCTCTCTTAGAGGGAATCTTTACTTTTGTCTATCTTTCCTTCTGTATTGGAGGCTTCTTTTCTTGGACGTTGTTTGGAATCTTGAGCACAAGATTTGCTTAACACCAACATAGCAAATATGATGGATTGTATCTGGCGACGAGTGGTCTGTAGTCGTGTTGGAAGTTTGTTTCGAATGAAAATACATCTCTGTCAGGAAATGTTTCATCTGCTTTTGTTCTTCTGTCTGAACAGAATGGGACACTACCTCCGTCTCTTCATTGCCAATATCTTTCTTCAAACTTTGTTGCACTGTTGAATAATTAATAGGGCATGCTTATATTTAATATTTGAATTTCTTGCACCATACCAGTGAAGATGTTAAAAACTTCAAGACAAGCAGACGAACACCTTAAGTCGAACCCATTAAAATGAATAATTTTAAAAGAAGACAGATAATAGGTATAAAAAACGAGTATATTCTGAAAGAGTCCATCTATCTGTAGGGATTCCATAAGAGACGCCTTATATTATGTTAGATGGATGGAACATCTGTACAAGAGTTTGTTTGATATCTAGCTATTTATGTTGTTCTCAAAGAAATAAACTTTCATTTATTTCATTAGCTCGTTACCAACATTATCGCTGTTCACAACGCTATCATTTTCTGCTTTACTTACTAGCAATATACTGGACATATGTTGATCAGTTTTATAATTTTAAAAGACATTCAAAATATATATATATATATATATATATATATATATATATATATATATATATATATATATATATATATATATATATATATATATATATATATATATATATGATCATGCATTTAAAACCATTATATTTTACGTTATACAAACCGAAAACCACAAATTAATATTTATTTCCTAATCTATGACGATCTCGGTTGTCACTATATAACTCGTTTGTACGAAAATATACATAAAAGATAGCAATACTTCTAAAATGTTCCAAATCCGTTCTTACGCACGACGATGGTGCGGTTTGGAATTCTGTTTTAATATTGTCAAAAATATTTAGGCGTTAAACGTTGTGACGATTAAACAATTAACTTCAGATCTTAAAAATTAACTATTATAAAAATGTATCCTTATAATGCAACTAAGTCTATAACACCATTAACCATTACATTTTACAAATATTTTAAAAGTTATAAAATTACTGCACTGGAAAAGATTACTTTGCACACAAACCAATGAATATTTTTAATGACTACTCTTTAATTTTAACATTCGTGAGTCATTAAACTTACCCAGAACATGGTGTGATATAAAATTTTCATAAAATCAGTTCTGCTGGACAATATGGATAAAATCGTTCTTGATGGAGACCATCATTTGCCATTTAAGTCTTAAGTTAATCAAATGTCTTCCGCTTGAAAGCTCTTAAATAATGTATAGCATTCTAGCACATGAAATACTGAGGTAATTTACAAAAGTATAGGGCGACACGTCTGTATTGAAATTTTCTCGTCTAAAATCTAGGTTTAAAGTTTGCTTGGTGGGTTTATCTTCAGTAACCGGGAGAGGTTGGTCTTTCTGCTATTTATAAATAGAAATAATGAGGCAGACTCTTCAAGGTAAATAAAGGTGGAAGAACAGCAAACATGGAATTTAACACGATTGTTTTCATGCAATGTAAGAACCGACAAATTGGGTATATTTATAAATAAAATGATGAAAACATGACGATTAGGAATTTAATCAGTAGCGAAGCATTGTTTGTTTCGGAAACTACTTAATTACAGCAAGCGGCAAATAGCTGAGTACCAGCGAGAGGATTAAACAATAAAGGTTACTTAACAACAAATTCAGGCAATGTTTTGGCTGTTGCAATGAAGTTGCAATGGATGCCATGTACAATTGAGAGAGAGAGAGAGAGAGAGAGAGAGAGAGAGAGAGAGAGAGAGAGAGAGAGAGAGAATATTAAATCAAAACATTAACAGTTTACTGAACATTGACATTTTTAAGGCTGGATAGTGTTATCATACCTTTTTTAAACTTTCCATAAGGCAAACGATTTTGGTAGTCAAAATCATTTCTACTGACAAACGACAAATTCACCGATTGCAATTTATAAAATTTTGCATCTACAAAGTTCTCCATTAATATTGGAGCTATATTATTCTTGAAAGTAACTTGTTTCTATTAAACTCCAACTACTTTTATGTATTCTAATGCATCCCCTAATTATTATTGACATTTGTACTTCTGGATAGCAGTGTACTCTTTGAAACTACTAGCAAATCAGATGGTTTGGGTAGTCAATCATTGTAATGATAGATCAATTTTCTGACATACAAGTTCCAATTAAATTCACTCATTGTAATGTATTCTTGTTTTCGTGTAACGTTGAGCATTGAGATTTGAGAGGTTGAATTAATCTTGGTTCGATGCAACTCCAGCTAATTTTTTCTTAAGTAACGTATATTATACATTCTTCTCCTCTAGGAAAAAGAGGGCAGGGGGTTATAGTTTTAATTTAACCAAGCTTTGTAAGGAAATATGTACAATGCAAGGTTAAAAATATTGGTCTATCATACCTGATACTTGCTTCTCTACTTTGTTGTTTTACATGACAGACAATATTTTTACCTATTTAGTAGTTTACTTTTACATTGCATCATATAACCATTATTGTGATGGTGCGGCGCTAAACGCTAATACATGCATACGTAATGTAAGAGACACGTTCTCTAATGTAGGGTAACTAGGAAAGCCCATGCAAATTTTTCCATACTAAATACTAATTTTTACTAAGGCAAAGAAATTTTATTATCAAAGTAACTCGGTACGGTTCCATAAAAACGAGATAACTTTCTGGACAATTCACTTTAGGAGAAGATACCACGGTTATCTTTTCTTGCATTGTATGAGGACGCGGTCTTTTGCATATTATGACATGCAAATTGAGAAACATAAAGAGGTGACATATCTGTATGTCTGATAAATACTTCCTTCTTCTTGACAAGTATTCTAGTAAACAGCACACAGCACGAAGATATTAGTATTTACGGTAATAGAAAGTAGCATGGGTTACTAAAGCAAATTTCGGATCTCACAAACTCAGACGCATATTTTAACTGTTTCTAACTGCAGTAAACGACGCAAAAATGTATGTTCCTTAGGGCAAAATCATTTCATTGTTAAGCAAAATCTTAATATCTAAAACATTTCGTCTCAGTCACATCTTTTTTCTAGAAATTGGAAAAGATCCATAAAATAGATCAAATTTGTAACTGCCATAAAGGGGAGGGAGAGAAAGGGGGGAGGTTTAAAATTAAGAAATCTTAACCTGATATTATATTCAAGCAAGGTGGAAATTTAAACTCTCAACCTGCAGCGTTTCAATAATAATAAGAATAAGCGTCACAATTATTTTTACAACCAAATTCCAAAAGTCCATTTGTGCGCCTTTTTCAGTGTTTTCTTTTCGTAATTTCTTCTGCGGCATGGGTTATTCCTTGCCGTTTCTCCTGCGTGTCTATCCTTTTGAATTACTGCGGTAAACTGGGTTCTCCTAATTCAGCTTCTGGATTCTCTTTCTCAGTGTTATGTTTTTTTTTTCTTGGGACACTCTGTGGACCAATGTCCTTTTTCTTGACATTGAGAACCAGCATCCTTCTTTTGTACCTCTTTTCTCCTGGCTTGGAGTTTTCTTTTCTGCAAATCGAAGACTAGAAGTGTCATTAAGAGTGGCTGTTCCATCCTTACATAATGAAACACTGGTCCCTTCCTGTTCACGTTTAAGTAACAAACAAAACCATGTTAAGCATGAATGTATTTATAAAGTTGCCGACTAGAACTTCAGTAATCTAGTAGAGTGTCTTTTACCATCCATACACAGTACGTTTCTGTGCTAAAGAAAATAAATAGCCACAATGTTCACAAAACAGTGTTTCTCTTTTGTCGTTTCGAGAAAACACGTTTGTAACACTTTATTGCACGTTTTAATGGAAATGCAAGAAATGGACGTATAGCCACCTTAGATATTAGTGCACTAAATGACCTTATCCAACGTTAATTCATTTCGCACCATTTCTTTTCTTTCACATTTTATTTTTATCGTACTCAGAGTGGAATGCTGCAATATGAAGAAAGACACTATTTAAATAAACCACTCTTTCAAAATATGTCATTATTGAGAGAGAAGCTAAAGGTGTATTGTTAGGTTACTAAGTTTTCTCTTTCTTTCCTATTTAAACTGCCAAACTAAAGTACATTTGTGCATCGTTCATCGAGATCGTACATGGAGTTTCTGTGTTTGTTAAGAAACGAATAGTCTCTGTCTGTAAATACACATAGTGACCTTCATTTGTGAAAAGAACTGATGTGCAAGATTCTTTATTAATAGTTGAAGTAATCACTGAAACCTATACATCGAATATTCCTTTTTCAGCCATAATGACCATAGTGCAAATGAAATGATCAATTCCTTCATATGTATAATTTTGAAAGACGGGTACGATTTCTTGATGCATTCTGTCATACAGATCTCCCAGAAACGAAATCGAAATCAGTGAAAACCATCATATTCAGAAAACATCAAAGTCACCGCTAACGAGAAACTTCCGTTATTTAGAGAAATAGGGAATTCATCCAAATATCTAGACATCAACGAATTTAATTTGCTGTTCCTCAATATACACATGATATCATGTTGTATGTAACACTGTATTTAATGTTAATGCGAAAACATATCACGATAAGTAGTCTAGAAATGGAGAGAATTGGACCACGCAACTAAAGTCCTGTGTTTACTCAATCATCAGAAACTATCTTTGCATATGAAGTACTGTATTTGATTTCAAGACAAAAGCTGCTAATGGTCAGTAGTATATAAATGGCGAGCAATGAATAAAACACACTATCGTCTAAGAAGAATAACTGTTTTGTACCAGTCCTTTACTATGAATGTTAATTAATTGAATTGCTGATAAAATTTCAAGAGAATTTTTCAAGCGTTTCTCTTTCCAACTGTTGTACGGATACGTTGGTCGGATTTGAAACGAGTGATACACACGGACACAAAAAGATGAACTTTGCTTTTCAAATGTGAATTTAATGCACCCATGATGAAAGAAAACAACATGAAAACTGTTTTATTAGATGTCAATAACTTGTACCACGAAAAACCGCAGCAGGAACTTTGATTTTGAAATGTGAATTTGTTGAACCATGAAAGAAAACATATGAATATTTTATTCCTTAAATGTGCATGGATATTTTGTATGCGCATGTGATCCGGATCAAAGTTAAACAAGAAAGGAAATAAACATATCAAGGCGTGGACAAACTGACACTTGGGTACATTCTCATGAATAAAATCAGAATAAAAGTTTCAAGTACGGCAGAAAATCTATTTTTCTTCTTTTTCACTCTCTTACTATTAATAAATTTTCAAAGATACATATTGTTCTGCTGTATCTTATGCTTGTCTGGTCTTTTTTGAATTTATTCACCTGTATGGTTTCTTAAAAGGTTTCTTCTACTTTTTTCAAAACTGTTAATTTGTTGTACCTTGAACGAAAATTTACGAAGATTGTTTTATATTGTTGTTTTGAATGACGTTTTGTTCATTTCTTGTTTCATGAATTCCGGAAGAAAAAAAACATGAAGTTTATTTTTGTAAAATACATTGTTGTCTCATGAAAGAAAGAAACACGTTGTTTTTTGAAACGTGAATTTCTTACACCCTAAAAAAAGAAAGAGTGAACTTTGTTTTCTAATGTGAATATGTTGTACCATTAAAGAAAAAATCTAAAGTTTGTATCGGTTCAAATGTCAATTTGTTGCAGCATGAAAAAGAGAAAACGTGAACATTGCTCTTTTTTCTACAATGTGAATTTCTTGTACCGCGAAAGATACCAAAGCAAGAATTTGTTTTTAGCAATAGTGCGTGTGTGTTCGTAAGATTATTCATACTTGAACAAATCAATATATATATATGTATATACTGTCTTCTTTTTCAAATTATTCACTTGCATGGGTTCTGCTTCAGGTGTTTCGCCTGATTATATTGAAGTTTTTAACGTCTTCACTGGTATGGTGCGAAACTAACTTTGAACAAGACTGCAGACCAATCCTCTCCAGATAAAACCGTTATACATGTTGCGCTTGTGTTAAGCAAGATGTTGGCTCCAGATTCTTAATAACGTCAAAGAAAAGAAGCCTCCAATAAAGAAGGAAAGAGAGACACAAGTAAAGATTCCCTCTTTCAGAGAGATAGAAAGAGAGAGATTTAGAGAGATCAAAATTGCTAGTACTCACTCGGACACAATAGATATTTGTTTAGAGGCATATAGCATTACAAGGAAGAAACATTTATTACGTTTATATAGTCAAAAACCTGATCATGCAAATCGCGTTGTGCCTATTGTGTTGTGGTAATTTAAAGATTGTATTTCTTCATTCCTTTATTTAAAAGGAGTAATCTAGTTTGTAAATAGTTGATGTTGAAATATGAATTATCTGGTAGGCAGGAAAAAGATGAGTCATCTGTGATTGTAATTAAATATAGCGCACAAACTTTTGCAATTGATGTAAGAATTAAATCAATATAATTCAATTTTCTATGAAGATCCTTAAAAATATTTTCATCAGATAATCACTACACAGATTTACAAATTTCGTCAAATGACGAGAATTAGTGTTGCATTAACAGTTTCCATTCTCTGCATTCAGCACGTGCATCCGAATGATCAGCCACTTACTGTGTACGCAATTAAGTTACAGAAAAGCAGGAAGAAGGGAGGAATAAGAAGATATCATGCATAAATGATGCAAACTTACTGCGTGATCAAATGTATTCTACTTGTGTCAGAATTTATTCGACACCAGATGCGTTCTCTTTTGTCAGTGCAGGAAAAACTTTGAGTATAGCATTGTTGCTTGTCTTTGAATGTAAATTAATACGGAATCAACATAATCCTTTGAAGTGCACCATCACTGCGGGTCATTAATTGAAAGAAACGAAAAGAGGAACCAATGTGAAAATTAAAATAGAAAATTCAAAGTGGAGTGTATTTTGTATTAAATATGTCAGACATACAAGTAATAAAATACGAGGTACAGGATTAAACAAGAAATCTTAGTTCAAAACCTGTTTCTTGTAGGGAAGGTTACACACATTATGTTTTGACAGGAATACCAAAAACGTGGAGTAGTGCACATTGAGTTTTCTGTTATTATATAAAATATTGTCTTGCATGTAGATAATAGGGTTTCTAATAATTGACGAGAGTGAGAGAGTACATAGAGAAATTCTAAATGATGGAAAACAATCAACGCAGAATCTGCAGGATATACATATTGTTATTTATTTTTTAATACATATGTTGTGACATAGAAACAAACCAAATATATAGTGAATCATCTTAATTAGGTGGCAAGGTAGTGTGGACGATAGCTATTTCTTTTTTTATTTAAATCATTCAATGAAATCTAATAACTATTAATCCTACAATGTTAGGGAATGAATTAATATAAGAGATTAATGAAATAGTAATAGTGGGAACTTACTTTTGGTGACTTGTAGAAAAGGAGTCGTCATATTCATTTACCGTACGTTTAAAACATAGCATTCACCTTGTTGCCATGATAATCACCTTGTTGCCATGATAATCACATAGCATTCACCTTGTTGCCATGCCAATCACATAGTATTCACCTTGTTGCCATGCCAATCACATAGCATTCACCTTGTTGCCATGCCAATCACATGTCTGCGGCAACAGATACTTAATCTTTTTATCTTTTCACAAAGAACAGGGTGTAGCTTGGGTTGATATTTTTTTTATCACATCTTGCTCAACGAAGCTGATGAAACATGTGTTGTGCTTTGTCAAGGACATTTGTCAAGCGTCATTAATATTTGTTATCTATCATATTTAGATTACATAAAAGACACTTTATTGGATTTTAACTCAATAATACTTCCATTTTGATAGAAACTAGATATGTATTTTTTGTTTTGAAAACATGAAACATTTGCTCTCACGGTTTTACATTTCAGTTACAATGTTAGCTTTATCGCGTCGTACATTTCTGGCTTTTTGATACTGAAAGGTAATGATACTATATATTTTTTATTTTTGCATTTTATTCCCAAGTCCTCTTGAACATTTTAATGAGAATATTAAATAGTTGACGGTCGTACTAGTTATTCCATGCTATTGGAGAAAACGAATATATTTTGATGCCATCCATTTTCACTTCGTCGTATCGGTTACCATAAGAGACGTCTCATTGTAGGTTTGCTGAAGCCAACATCTTCACATAAGTTTGACTGACATCTAAATATTTATGTTGTTCTGAAAAAAACTTTCATTTATTTCATTAGCTCGTTGGCTGTTTATGATTCTATCATGTTCTGCTTTTCTTGCTAGTAACATAACAGTCTTATGTTGACGGATAGACGCATCATTTTTAGAACTTAAAATACATCCAAAATATATATGTCTTCTTGTGCGATCCTTGGGGTTCAAAATGTTATAAATTTATGACCTTTTTAACGTCCTAAAATAATGAAATATTTCTCATGCCACCATCATAATCTACTCATCTTTTCAAATCATTGTATATTACTACAAACAAAACGAACACCTCAAATTAGTATTTATTTTATTATTATACCATTGTCTCAGTTGTCACTATATAAATCGCTTATACGGAAAACACATAACAGATAAGAATACTTTGAAAATGTCACAAAACCCTTCAGAGTCTCGACGACGGTGAGGTTTGTCACTGTTTAAATACTGACCGAAAATATTTAAACGTTTAACTTTGTGACAGTTAAACAGTTATCATCAAATATTAAATTTTAACTATCATGAAAACTTATCCTTGTACTGCAACTTGGTGTCTGCCACCGATAACCATTACATTTTACAAATATTTAAAAAGTCAAAAATTACTGCAGTGAGAAAAATTATGTTACACACAAATATCTACTCTTTAATATTTGACATTCATTACTCATTGAAGATAATTCTCAAGCGACTAAAGCCTCAAGCAGAGAAAGCGATTGCCGAAGAGTAGGCCAGCTTCCGAGCAGGACGGAGCACCACTGAGCAAATCTTCAACCTAACACCCCCTTTAAAGCTATACTATGTCTTTATAGATTTCAAGAAGGCCTTTGAAAGGATATGGCATGCGGCCTTATGCGCAACTACGAGGAAGTACAATATCAGCTCAAACCTGCTGCAGGTTCCTGAGCACCTCTATGACAAAGCCACCAGCGCTGTCCTCAACAATTTTTAGCAGATGATATTGGTTCCGAACAGCAGTTGGAGTCAGACAGGGAAGTATTCTGTCACCTACACTCTTCAATATTTTCCTGGAAAGGATCATAGAGAATGCTTTGGAAGACCACTAGGGCACTGTCAGCATCGAAGGAAGGACAATCATCAACCTTCGCTTCGCAGATGAAATTTGATGGTTTAGATGGAGATGAAAAAGGACTAGCTGACTTGGTTGAGAGCCTCGACAGAACCTCCACAGGATACGATATGGAGTTTAGTGCCGAAAAAAACAATCTGACGACAAACAACACCAATGACATCAGTGCAGAAATAAAAGTCAGAGGACAGAAGCTGGAAACTATCTCAAGCTTCAAACACTTGGAATGAATCATCACAAACAATTGATTAAAACCAGAACTACTTTGTAGGATTGCCCATACAACGGCAGCAATAACAAGGTTGAGACCAATAGGGAAACATTGCTCTTGCGTCCAAAAAAAACCTGATGCGCTAGATTGTTATATAAATTTTTCTGTATGGTTGTGAAATATGGTCGTTCACATGAGCTCTACAATAAAAATGATTCGAACCATCGATCTTGGGCATACATTGACCATGTAACCAACAAAGAGGTCCACAGCAGGATCCAACGAGCCATCGGACCATACGATGACCTCATGACCACTGTGAACAAACGCAAACAAAAGTGGTACGTTCATGTCTCAAGATCATCTGGTGTGGCAAAAACAATCTTGCAAGGCACAGTGCGGTGGTGCAGAAGAAGATGCAGACAGAAAAAGAGGTGGGACGACAATATTACAGAGTGGACAGGCATTCGATTTGGAGATTCCCAAAGGGCAGTAGAGAACAGGGAAAGATGGAGAGAATCGGTTATAAAGTCAATTGTTTAGCCACAACGACCTCTTGTGTTTCGGGATTGATGATAATGATAATGATAGTCATTGAACATTCACAGAACACAGCTCGATATGAACTTTCCATAAAATGAATTACAGTGTCTGCAAGTAAAACACGTTTACCTGATAGATATAGAATATCATAAATCTCAAACAATTTTACAATATCTGTAATAACTTTAACAGTTCAGCAAATCATGTATGATATACGCTGATGAAAACAAACTACTTGATTGAAGAACAGTAAAATGTAAAAATGTGCACTGGCCTCTGGAGAGACTAGAACTGCTTTTATGTTTGCTGCTTCCATTCGTAAATAAAATGATGTAGCATCTAGTGTTAAGACTATAGATAATTATCATCTAATGAAGTCATCTCACTGATAGCTAGTGGTGACAAACTAGGATGGAATTTTTATGATCAGCAATATAGTACTGATTTAACATATAAAGGTTAGAGACGGTTAAGTCAAGATATCAGATCTTACGTGATCTCGTATATCAGTTGATGAAGTTTAGAAAGAAACTCAATTACACAGACGGTTTCCTCAGTATCAGATACTCTTAAAAGATAATGGCGTTATTAATGTTTAGGAAAGCAAGGTTACGAAACAGACGAAATCATTATGATAACACCTCAACAATTTCTAACAGATTTGAAAGTGAAATTAGATTTTAATGTTAATATTTTGATATGTTTGTAAACACGTACAGAAGATGTAATAGTGAACTTGTTTCAACTGTTTAAGAACCTCTAGTAATGCAAACCCACTAATGTTATTAAATCCAATGTGTCTATTTAACAATCCATTTGAAGATTAGAATGTTAATGTAGTTTTTAGTTTTAGAACAGCAAGTTTTCAAAAGAGATGAAGTCATTATAGAAAAATTTCAACAGATTTAAAGGCGAAATTCGACTTTGCTGTTGGTGAGGGTGAGGATTTGTTACTGAGGAACTTTGATATGAAATTTGGCAGTATTGGAAAACAACAATATTTTAAAGAAATCCGATGATTCCTTTAATCTTGGATTAAATCCTATCATAAATTTTGAATTAGTAAAGAAGTGTGAGATATTTGAACGTTCAAACCACACATGACTAGTAATAAATGCACTCCAGGAGTGTTAAAAAGCATGAATTTCTATCATTGCATAAAATGCTAGATCTCCAGATTACATAGACTTTTCCTAATCGAACATGAAATTGTGTCATACAATAATATGTTCCGATGACATCTAAACCTATACATAAGAAATGGAGATTAATAAACCATCATGTTATCTAAAGGCTATATACAGGTATTTCTTGGTGCAGCCGTTAGTCTTTAGACAGAAAAGAGAAAGTCAAAGAAAGAGATTCAAATCCATGGCGAATCGTTAGAAAGTATATTATCACGTATTCCAGAGATGGCCCTGATTCCACTAAATGAAACTTACTCATACAAAGAATAAAAATAAAATAAAAAGATGTTATTTACCAGAACCCTTCTAGTTCTGAATCAAGTTCAGCAACTAGATACAGTGTTTCTACTACTGGTTGTTTATCAGTAAAATAAAAAGTTCAGGTTAAACAGAACTGAATTAATTTTCTGGACAATTTCAAAACCAGTAAATACAATAATATGTAAGGAATAAAAATTTTTTTAAAAGTAACTAACAAATAATTAAATTCCGTGCAAGTAACACCCCCCCCCATAAAAGAAAAAGAAAGATTTATATAATAAAGCTTTCCTTTTACCATAGGTTAATTATATACAAGGTCTAAAAAAATAACATAAAAAGAACTCTTATGAATTATATAAAGTGTACATGAAATAATATTTCTGTACACGGGAAAGTGCATCTGCTATTAAATTGTCTTTTCCCTTAATGTGCGTGTTTTCAATATTATATTCATGTAACGGAAAACTCCACCTTAATAATCTCTAATTTTTGTTTTTCATCTTGTCGATGAAAGTAAGGGGCTTGTGATCACTAAATACAATAATCGGAGGCGGAGCTGAACTAAGTTAAACTTCAAAATGTGGTAATGCCAATATCAAAGCCAAACATTCCTTCTCGATTGTTGAGTAATTTCTTTGGTGCTTATTTAATTTCTTACACAAATAGCACACTGGATGATCAGCACCATTTCTACCTGCTTGAATCAATACTGCTCCAGCCCCAACATCACTTGCATCAACAGATAGTTTAAATGATTGACTGAAATTTGGAGCTGCAAGAACTGGTGCACTCTGGTGCACTCTTTAACTTATCAAAAGCCTCCTGACATTTTTTAGTCCAAAGAAACTTGTTTTTCTTGCTCAATAAATTTGTCCGGGGTTCAGCAATTCTGGAAAAATTGGAACTAAATTTCCGATAGTATCCAGCCATACCTAAACATCGCATCAGTTGCTTTAGACTGACAGACACAGGGAATTCAGAGATAGCCTTGAACTTAGCATCTCTAGGTTTAACTCGTCCATGTCCCACGATATGTCCTAGAAATGTTACATAAACTTAGCATCTCTAGGTTTAACTCGTCCATGTCCCACGATATGTCCTAGAAATGTTACACAAGCACGGCAGAACTCACTTTTGGATAAATTGATTGTCTAATTTGCATCAGTGAGTCTGTCAAAGAATTTCTGAATTGTTGCTAAATTTTCTTTCCAGGTGTCGTTGTAGATGATGACATCATCGATGTAAACATCACAATTATCTAGACCAGAGGTAATCATATTCATCAAACGTTCAAAAGTTCTTGGCGAACCCTTCATCCCAAACGGTATCACTTTATAGTGATAAAGTCCATCTGGAGTCCCGAATGCCGAAATTGTCAAATTTGGTGACATACTTTGGAAATCCAATTTTACCAATGCAGTCATCGATTTTTGGTAATGGAAATAAATCTGTTTTAGTCACTGTTCACCTTCGTATAATCAGTGCACATACGGAAAGTTTTATCTGGTTTCGGAACAACTATACATGGTGAACTCCAGTCACTTTTACTGGGCTCACTGAAATCACTCTCCAGCTAATACTGAATTTCTTTTTTCAAGTATTCCTGTTTGAGAGGATTCATCCTGTATGGTTCTTGTTTCACAGTTATGGAATTTACAATTTCAAATGCATGAAAAATTTTGTTTGTTCTCGTAGGAAGATCTGGAAATAAGTGCTCATATTTAAATAATAACTGTTTAGTTTCATTCCTTTCTTGTTGTTGAAAATGTGAAAGTTTTCGGTCCATATTATTCATAATTTCTGAATTCCGAAGATTTTTCACTCCAAAATCAATGGTGTCCGATTGCATTCCTTCACTTAAATCCTCACTGAGTGGGACAGGTACAACTAAATTAATTGCATGATTAACCTGGCTATCTCTCTCAGTATACTGCTACTCCATTAATTTATTTAGATCACAGTACCATTATTATAATTTAACTCACTCATTTTCTTCTTAACTTTGTTAGGGCCGTAATACCTAATCTGAAGAAAATTTTGAAGAACGAGCAATAGCGACAGAACTCTATTACCGCAGTCAAATGTTCTCTCCACTGTAGTTCTGTCAAACCATAATTTCACTTTCGACTTAAATTGCTGGATTTCAAATTCAAGCATAATTAGCTGGAAAACTCCAGATATAAAAGCTGACCCTTGATCAGATTGGACAGATTTGGGAAGGCCAAACTGAGTTAAAAACACTTTTTCAAAACTTGGTATAAATCAGGCAATTTATTTTCAATAGGATCGAGTGTCTGATCCAAAGAAAGCTTGTCGATTACAAGTTGATTAACCAGAAATTTATCTCCAGCTAGGTCATTGCCTAGTAATAAATGCATGCCCTCAACGGGTGAAAATACACTATTCCGACTGTCACTGATCCTAATACTAAGTCTGATGAGAAATTTACACAATGGGTAGGAATATTAACAAAGCCGCACTCTACTCCCTGAATATATGCACCCTTATTTGAAGAAAACTTCTCAGAAAAAGGCAAAGTACCTGATAATAAAAGACTCTGAGAAGCTTCTGTGTCCCTTAAAATTTTAATAAAGTTAGGCTTATCCAAATCACCCAAGAGTGACATAGAACCCTTTGACATGAATGGTTCATAATTCTCCAGAATAAAATCAGACTGGGGTTTATGAGACCCAACAAATGTATTGCTTTCAATACCTGACCGTGACCTTGACTTCTTAGAAATAAGAGCATTTGGGATATGTCTGTCTTGATTCTGATGCTTATTGTTCAGTTTGAAGCAATCAGAAATAACGTGTCCCTTTTTTTGCAATAGGTACACGTAGGAATAAACAAGGAATCTTGATCAAGTTTAACAGAAGGTTGATATTTAAAAGTTGTGCTAGATTGAAATTTAAAAGGGCTCGTATTAGGCTGAAATACCTTTTTACCAGAAGACTGCTGAGTGAACGATTTGCCTACAAAAGGAATTTTATGAGCTAAGGAATACTCGTCAGCGGCACGAGCAGCATTTTCCAAGGTTTCAATCTTATGCTCGTCAAGATAAGTCTTAAGGTCACTATGGACACAGTTCTTGAACTCTTCAAGTAATACAGGCTACGACTTTCATAATCTTGATCAACGTTCTTGACCAAGCACCATCTCTCAAATAACTGCTCTTTTTCTCTTGCAAATTCGATATGTGTTTGTCCAGCTTTTTTTTTTATAGTTCCTGAATTTTTGCCTTAACCAGATCATAGTGAGCACTTTGCTGTCCTGGCAGTGAATGGTAAATATCACTAGCTTTGCTAGTAAGTACACATTGTAATAATAGTCCAATGCTCCTTTAATCATTTCAAATTTTTAGTAATTTTTTTCAAAAGGAGAAAAATATTTGTCTACATCTTTTTCTCTGAAAGGGGGCACTAACCTAATATTCTTAGTAACATCAAAACTTGAATTTGTATCTGAAGTGGAAATGTCCTTTTCACTTGCCAGCTCTATTTCTTTTATTCTAATTACTATTCCCTCTCTTCCTTTTCTCTTTGCATTTGCATTTGCATCAATAACTCTCTCTCCTCTTTCACCGATTGTAATTGCATTTGCATCCGTTTCTCTTCTTTCTGTAACAGCATTTGTTCTTTCTGTGACTACAATTGTCTCTCTCTCTCTTTCCTCCTTCTCTAATTGCATTTGTTTCTCTTCTTTCTGTAACTCTATTTGTTTCTCTTTTTTCTGTCTCTTTTTCTCTCCTCTTCCTCAAATTGCAACTGCATTTGTTTTTCCTCTTTCTGAAGTTCAAGCTGTCTTAACTCCATCTTGCATTTTAATTTTAATTCCTTCACGTTTATGTCAGTCTGATACAGACTTACTGATCCGAAAAAAACCCCCACTTTTATCGAAAACATTCTTCTCTAGCAAATAATGAATCAAAATATTTTTAATTTCTTTCTTCGTTAAAGACGGTTTTGCCTCAGAAAGATCGTATTTTCTGGCAAGTACAAGCAATTCATCTTTTTTCAGACTATCCATCTGCTCCTGAGTAGGACTAGAAAGAAAAGTCTCCACTTTTGATGACATCGTGAAAAAAGCCTGCTGATTTCACTAAAGATTTTTAAAATGTGAAATAATACTTGGGATTTAAAAACCTCAAAAACTAGAGGAGTTTAAATTTTAAAAAACCCAAAGTTTTCTGAAATAGTTTAGCCAAAATTCATAGATCCCAAGGACGAGGTCACAATTTTCTTGTTACGTGTCTAGGCTCTATAAAAAGTAACAAGAAAAGGGTGAAAACAACAAGCTTTGTAAAATTTAGAAAATAATTTATTTCCGTAGAAAACCAAAGTAAATATGAGAAAAAGAACTTACGGTTTTACGAAGCAAATCCAAAAATAATCCAAGAATTAAAAACTAGAAGTCCTATTATTAAAAAACCCTAAATGAATCTGAGTTCGAGTCCCGATGATATTCATAATGGAAGGCGATGACGTCTATTGCGGTTAGCGTCGTACTGATGTGTCAACAGTTTCTTTGTTGAATCACAGAAACTAATATTCCAGTTTGGAATTCCGAATAATTTTCAATACATGTCTTTGTCCAAGAATAAATTTAGGAACATACGTATTCCAGGAAAAATAATCACTTTAAACTGAATAAAATAAAAATTCAACTCAAACTGGTCACAAGATATGTTTGAAGCCCGACTGGCTAATTCTTATTATAACATGAGTTATAAGACTATCTAAAACGCAAAACAAATGCCCGGATGGGGGTCAAGGGTTCATCTTTCGAAAAGGAATAGACGTTTGTTACATGATAATTATCACGTACTCCAGGTATGGCCTTGATTCCACTGAATTAATCTTACTCTTACAAAGAATAAAAAATAAAAATAAAAAAGAAGTTGTCTACCAGAACTCTTACTAATTTTGAATCAAGGTCAGCAATTAGATACAATGTTTCTACTTCTGCTTGTTTATCAGTAAAATAAAAAAATCAGGTCAAACGGAACTGAAAATAATTTTCTGGACGATTTCAAATCCAGTAAATACAGTTACATTAGAATAACATGCAATGAATAAAAAAAATTAAAACTAACAAACAAATAATTAAATTACATATACACAACAATAGAATCACGGATTCAAGCTTGAAATATTTATTTTACTCTTAGATTAGGCTACAGATCTTAAATATTGTATATCACTAGCATCTGAAATGCTTAGCGTGGGTCATATGTATGATAATTACATGTCATCAAAGACGTCTAAGAAGGTAATTTACACAAGTGTAGGAGGACACGTCTATATTTGTGTGTTGTCATCTCAGATCTCTTTCTGTTTAAATCTTGATTGGTGGGTTTATCTTCAATAATATGCAGTGATTGGTTTTTCTTTTTACTGCTCCGGTGGCTTAAGTGGTTAGAGCCTCAGACGCTGGAGTTCGCGGGTTTGAACCCCGGCTGAGTCATATCAAAGACTTATAAAAACGCATCTTCTAGCTGCCTCGCTAGGCGCTAATAATTGAAAGGTTAGTGTTATTCCTAGTCGGCCTGGTGTCAGGATAATGTGACTGGGTGGTACATGATGCCCGAGTTGTTGATATCACTTAAAACTGCTACACTACAGGCATCGATGCGAGATGGCTAGAGTTGTGAAAGCTACGTTAATAATACCCCCCCCCCATACACACACACACACACACACACACAGTATTTAAAAATGTAAATATTGATAGCGAACTTTCATGGGATATTAAGGTGGAAATGACAGCAACACTGTAATTGAATAAGATTTTCTAGTGCGAAGAGAACCGAATAAACTGGTAATTTTATTACCAAAATGATAAAAAAAAACGTGGATTAGGATTTTAATGAGCAGTGAGACATGTTTTGTTTTTGAAACATACGTAATTAATGGCAGCTCATAACAAGCAAAGGGATTAAACAATGATATATTCGTAATGCCATATCACGCAATATGGAAGCTGTAGCCTTGAAACCGCAATGTATGCCATGTAGTATTTGATATGCATATTTTATATTGTTAAGCACCAAACTGTATGGTTCAACAGAGAAAGAGGGAGAGAGAGAGAGAGAGAGAGAGAGAGAGAGAGAGAGAGAGAGAGAGAGAGAGAGAGAGAGAGAGAGAGAGAGAGAGACGGGGAGGGGGAGGGGGAGGGAGGGAGAGAGAGAGTGTCCATGCAGAAATGCATACTCTAGTTACCACTGACATTTTTGTACGGCCAGATTACATTATCATACCGTTTATAACTTTACATAATTCAAAGGGTTTAGGTAGTCAAAATTATTTCTACTGATAGATGACTTCGTTCATAAAAGTTTCATTAGATTCATTCATTTATATTTCTATAATTTGGTTTCTCCAAAGTTGTCAAATTAATATTGTAGCAGTGCGATTCTTGAAAGCAAATTTGTTTCCATGAAACTCCAACTGTTCTTAATTTTAACATACCCTAGTTATCATTTACATTTCTATGACTGCATAGCGCTATGACGTTTGAAACTTCTCGTTAACCGGAAGGTTTAGGGAGTCAGTTGTAATCACAGATCAATTTTCTGGTAAACATGTTCCATTTACATTCACTCATTGTGATATTGGAGCGTTAGCAGTTTTAAGGAAATCTTGTTTCTGTGCAACTCCATCTACTCGTTCTGGAGTGACATATATTATATCTTCTTCTCGTCTTTGAAAATGGAGATTGGATGGGGTAAAATTACAGTTTTTCTGAAACTTTGTAGCGAAATATTTACACTATAAGGTATCAAAAATGCTGGTTCAACATGGATAATGCTTGTTTTATTCCGTATTTATTTTACATAACAGACAATATTTATTTTACAGTTTAAGTTTACGTTTATACCGCAGCATATTACCATTATTGTGCTTGCGTGGCGTTGATCGCTGCCATGTACATAAGTACTATAAGAGACACATTTTCTAATGTCGGTTAAGTAAGACAGCCCATATAAATTTCATCCATACTAAATAAATCGTATTACTGATATAAAGAAACTGTTATCAAGGTAACTAGGTACGGTTCCGTAATAACAACATAAACTTCTGAATAATTTACTTTCAGGACAATATATAACAGATATCTCTGCTTGCGTTGAATGACGATGCGCTTTCCAGCATTTGATGAGATGTCAGTTGAAAAACACATTGGATTGACATATAAGTAGATGGGATAAATACCTTCTTCCATTTTACAAGTGAACAAAAAGCAGACGCAAGACGGATATACTTAGCACGTGTTTAGCTGTTATTAACAGAAAACAATATTGGGTTATCAAAGCAATTTTCACTCGGCTGTCGCATATTCAGAAGTGTATTTTAACTATTTCTACAGAAAGCGGCCCAAAATGTATGCTCTATATAACAAAAGAGTTTAGTATAAGGCAACTTAATAGCAAAATCTTAGTATCGAAAACATTTCATCTCAATCACATCTTATTTCTTAATGTTGGAACAGCCATAAAATAGAACAATCTGCTAAATAGTGGAGCATATGAAACACTCAAGCAATGTGGAAATTGTAACTAACTTCCAAGCTGCAGTGTATCAATTTGCTTATATTAATTCAATTTTGCATTCCTCTCTTAAAAGCACACACATATATTTCATTGATCCATGAGAGAGAGAGAGAGAGAGAGAGAGAGAGAGAGAGAGAGAGAGAGAATAAAATCACTAACAGAGAAAAGGCGTACTCTAATTAATTTTGTCATTATTATGAAATGATGAGACTATTGTACGGTTTCAAACTTCTTATTAAAATAGTTAAGTTATTAAAATTGTTTCAAATGATAGCTACATTTTCTCATATACGGTTAATTTAACTTAAATCTTATTTCTAAAACTATTTCAAAAGTGGTTCATTAATATTTGAACTAAAGAACTTTGCAAGGAAACCTTGCTAGCTAAGAACTCCAATACTCTTGCTTGGTTTTAAATGACACGTACTACACCTTCTTCTCGTCCTGTGGAAATAGAAAAAAAAAGATAATTTGCCAAACAATCTCATGAAACACCTGTACTACGAGAATACACATGTTGGTCAGAAATTATCGATACTTGTTTAATGACGAATTGTATTACATAAAAGACAAACTTCATATGCATGTATGTTAGAGATAAAAATGTCATAGATACTAAATTCATATTTGTATTGCTGAAAAATGAAACTTTATTATCCTTGATCGTCGTGACGGTTGTTTAAAATGGCATAATTTCAGTTAATTATCTTTTAGGAGAAGATGAAGAGAAGATCATACATTTGTACAACAGTTACTTTACTTCGAAACCTTTATAATATTTTATGACATGTTCTTTTTGTAAATCATGCTTCTTATCCTCATGGAATAATATTTGATACATTTTTCTCTGATATTCAATGATACTTTCCTAAGAGAGCGGCTTAGTTATATTAAATTGTATATCTCGCATAACTCAAGTTTGAAAATCTCTATTGTTTATTTCAGCTGGATATATGGTTCGGCGTTCGCAGAAAGTACTTGTAAATAGTACAACATGTTATGTATCTCGTAACAGTAAATGATTGCAGTTTTTGTTCCTCTCTAATTGGTTCGAAGTTTTAGTTTAACAATTATGAGCCAATAATCGGATCTATAACCAGCTGCTATGGTTACATCAGCTGTCATTGTAGAACATATCTTCCAAATCATAAATAAATCAAATCTATCCGTTTTTTCTCACGTGTCCTATGGCATGTCTATTTTTGAAAATATATTTTTGCAAAATTCATTGTTTCATTTGGATGCAAGGAATACATCAATACATTTGAAAAATTAATATAATAACAAAAGATGTTTTACATTAGAAATATAATTGAATAAATCTTTTCTGGATAGAATACAAATTGAAATCAATACATATAATAATATTTGACTTTAGCAGCTCGGTTCTTTTGTAGCTGTGATAAAATTTCGTATAGTCATTATTTTATGTCATGAATATTTACTAGTGAGATTTATTTCGCTTACATTGGATCAGTTAAAATCAATTAGTTGTTTTATTATCGCTTTCTGCGTCATTTATATTAAATCTAAATTTACTTTTAAAACAAATTGTTACTCCTATGCGGTTACTAGTGTTGAAAATCAAAATTACAACTTGTCCTCAGTTTGTTTATCTTGCAAACAAATAGTATTATATTCTTTCCTATGAACATTTTGACCATTGACAAATTAAATCTGTCTGTAAGCAATATGTAAAGAAACAATAAGCAACAAAATGTAAATAGCAACTCATATCATCAAGTGAAGAACCCAGTGACACCCACAACCATCTCTCTCTCTCTCTCTCTCTCTCTCTCTCTCTCTCTCTCTCTCTCTCTCTCTCTCTCTCTCTCTCTTGTATACTCTTCGACACAACAACGACCGTGTGATTATAATTAGAATAAAACAATACAGATCCTGGTCTAGCGAGACATAAAAACTCAAATGAGGGAACTGTTATTCGCATTGGAGTACACTTAATACATGATTTTTTCCTCTTATTGAACGTTTAGTTATAACAAAAATGAAGTGATGTTTTTTCTTTTGTCATTTTATATTAAAATGGCAGCAAGGAATAAACACAGCATAAGTGCAAATTGCAATTATAATTAATTAATATTATCTCTTTTCGGTAACTGCTCGTGATTGATATCCACTTCTGAAAGGTACATTTTATAACATTTAATATATAAACGGAAATTGTTTGAGAGTCGGAATATGTTGTTATTTATTTGCTTCAGAATAATTAATCCCAAACAGAAGATTAAGACTGCAAGAATTATTATTAGTGGGACTATTTATTATAGATATATACATCACGTGTTTCGATGTATCAGAAATCGCATATCACGTAAATAATCGACTTTTGTGCTAATTTATTGCGCTTTTATACTTTCTTATTCAAATATGCGCTTGTTGTTTTGAAACCAATAGTATGTCACGGCTAGTTTGTTAACTAATGCGGGTATTGTTGTTTAGTGGATTGTTGTTTATTATGACAGCAGACGATTCAATGACGTGAACAACTAGAGCAAAAACAGAAAATTTTAATTGCCATAATAAGATTAATCTTCTTTTGTCTAATTCTCATTAAAGAACAAATTAATTAAATATCAAAATTATGCCAAGACTTCTTTTAAGTGTTCCGTGCTTGTATAGGGAGATACCGACTGTCATCTGGTGGTTGAATGCTGACGAGATAATTTGTTTACCTTAGAAAAAATATCATACTTTCTCAGTCACTGAAAACTATATTTTTTCAGCAATAAACTCCTTCAAGTGATACCCACAACCAACTCTTACTTCACCCCCCCACCCTCAGTTTTAGTACTGGAATATAAATCATCATAGTAATTTGTTATCAGCATTTTAATGTAGTGTGCAGATGGTTACAGATTTGGTTGAACATTTATTTAAAAGTAACAATTTTAAACTTCAACAATCAGATTCAAGCAGATTTTGCATTTACGTCATGTGTGGTTATTGTTCAAAATAGGAGCAAGTGTTTTGAATACGTAAGCAACATAAAGCTAAGAAGAGATGAACAAAACAGAAGCGATTCATAATTAAAAGAGATAAGTCAATAATGCGCCATCATGACGTACGAACATGCAATCAAAATTGAAAATATGAGTAACCTGAAGTTGAAAAGTGAAATAAAGTAAATAGAAAGAAAGGAAAGGAAAGTGATTTTCAAAGAGAACACGTTCAAAGCGTCAATTGAGGCGTGTATGGGGGTAACGGTGGTCGGGGCAACTGGTGTATATCTCATTCTTGTCCAGATTTTGAGGCTTGGTTCGAGTAAGTTGTACATGTTAGAAAGGTTGCCATGAAATGTACTGGACGGAATGTATATCATGTGCTCAAAAAATGGTGTTAAACCCTACATAATCAAAGCATAAGAAAGGAAGGTCGACCTTCCAAAATGTCACTAACAACTGCAGTTCGGTACGGTTTAACTTGCCCTACGGTTTACCGATTCACTCAGAGTTATCCGATTTATTGGAGCAGGATATGTTAGAAAATCTTTTATGATTATCTTTCCTTCAAATTTTCGAAAGACAAAATCTTTACACAAACTATGTACGTTAGTATAGGGTTTAAGGGCAGGCTATTACAATACTGAATATATGGTGCAGATCGAATGTTCAAGTCTAAGACTGTACTCTTTAGATGAAATTGACAAATGACGACCAAAAACGAGGCAATAAAACACAACTACGGCAGGTACAAATTATTATGGTACAAATCTTAGTCAAATTACTCACATTGGATTGTTTGGGTAAAATTATCGGCATGGATTGGTCTGTAACTAGATGCATTACATTGCAAAAGAAGAAAAGAAAACATTTTGCATCCATTAACTTACAGTTCTGTGCCTGCTAATATTAAGTACCATTAAAATTAAATTTTGAAGCAATAAAATTTTCTTCGACGTTTTATCCAACATATTTTAGTTGACATTATTAAGGTTATAGAATAACCTTGATATCTATAGCAGCTGGAATTAAGTGGTAGGTATCGTGCGATCATTATTGTGCCAATGGATTCCAACACCCATCCCCCATTTAATAGTACATTTAGCCGTGTATCTACAAGAAATAGCTGAATGTTAACAAGTATATAACCAATAACATCTATATATGGACAATTGTATTGCAATTTTTCTATCTTATAATGTGTTACAAAATTATGGATCCGAAAAGATGGCAAATATCTTATTCCAGGGACGCTAAACAACCTGACAGCGTAACCTAACTGGGAATTTAAACTGTCTTAAAATATCTAAATAATTGAACTATATCCAATATAAAAGAATAGACTTTATCGTCGTGCCCATGTTTATGTTATTTTTATGATGAAATTTTGTTTCCAAGCATTATCAGATACTATCTTCTTATAAGAATCGTTTTGTGGGTTTAACGTTTGTTTGGAAAATACATATATAATTAATGAAATCATTGTTATAAATAATCCATGGTTGTGTTCAAATGACAGACAGGTTGCTTAGATGTAAATGTAAACGGATTGCATAGGTGTACCTAGATGCATAATAATGAAACAAACTGAGCACTAAATATGCGCTCACAGTCAGATTTAAAAAATAGCCTCCAATAGGCGTAAACACAAATGATAATGGAGGCATTACTATCTCCAGTGTACATTGTATATACTACATCTACATATTAAGGATATTTCAGGGATATTCATATACATTAAAAATGGGGTTCTAATTCGAAGTTTAAGCATTAGTTCAACAGTATGCTTAAACACTTTCGCGAAAGATCATTATCATAACCATCAATAACACAATGTTATCATTTGTAATTATATTACCGATATTTAAAATAGTGTGTGTGTGTATTTGTGTGTGTGTGATTTAGATTTTGAGACGTTGATTTAATAATTTTCAATAAATACCTCTATGATGTCTGCATGGTGGCAGTTATAATGAAGTCCCGCACTGGGGTGTCATGCCGCAGTTTTTCTGTAGAGTTGATCGTCTGATGTATATCATGAAGATGGATATCAGATCTGAAACAGGACCACACCTGGATTGTGATGAATTGTCTATAACAAAACAACCCACAATTCTCGTTATTTAAAGTTTATATCAACAGGAAAATCTTGCAACGCATTTTAAAGCTGATGTTAGTTTTCCCGACAGACTACAGGACTAAGGTTCATTATAAGCGGTCGCCATTGCGAATGGAACCTTTCCTGATCAATATGATGCTGACTGCTTACACTACGTTTTCTTCATGTTTTCATGAAATGCTTATCATTCTTCATCTTGATTTCATCTTCGTTAGATTTCGAGTAGAGGCACTGTTTGAACACAACATAAAAGTTTATATTTTGGAAATATCTCATAAAAACAGATTCAATAATTTCACATTAATGCTGTATTTGTAACTCTTACGACAGTACCCAAGCAGTCTGGTATAAATTTAATTTTAAAAGTAGAAAGAATGATAGACCAAAATACGCATTTCTTATATTTATTCAGCACATACAACGCATACGATGCTGACTTGAAGTTTCTTGACACTTCATTGAGAACACCTGGTTTTTCCTGGATTATTTGGATCGTGCACATTCAGATATAAATAATTAGACAATCTTTGTTTCATCAATAATAAACGTAGAAATATTCAAAGAATGATTAATTTGACAAGGAAGTCATCAGCTCAGTTCAAATTTTGTGTGAATGATTTTATCAGAAGGTTTGCAAATTCAATGCAGAATTTTGGATCCCCTTACCAACAACTATTTAAACCCATTATCCATGTAGCGTGAAGAAGACATTTCCCACTGGAAAGAAAATTATTATTGCAGAAGACATTAATTAGAAAGTGATGACATAGTGTAGAACAATGGATATATCCTGTAAAATCAGGCACTTAATCTTTCACACTTTTACGCAGAAAAGTTATTTATTTTTCATAATACACCATAGTTCTTATTGTCAGGTTTGATACAAATGTGGGCTTAAGTATATCTCTGTAAGTTCCATTTACAATTCATAGTGATACTCGTAGGCTTTTGAAATCAAGAACTTATTCCCTAAAAGCTGGTGACATTTGTTGTAAAACCTAAAAGGTATCTTTTGGGTGATCCTGAATATCTGATAGAAACAGCTCATGCAAACCAGTGACTGCTCTATTTATGTACATATCTATGAGTCAACATTTAAAGAGAGCGAGAGACAGAGACAGAGATATGAAATGGGTCTCGATATAGAAATAAATGTTGCTCAACATGCATAAGAAACGATCCATTTTCTTAATTTGATAAGGAGAGTAGCCCAGAATGTGATAAAAGAGCTGTATAATTGAAAGCGTTATCGCCACTGTAGCAGTATGAATTATTTCCACTTATACACTTCGATATATTGTTAGTCATACTATATAATCAAAACGAGTATAAGGTGAAGTTTCTACTATGGTGGCTTTGGGGGAATTTTTGTGCACTTTAATTTTACAATGGAATCATTTTTAAAAGAAATTATCTATATTATGTGTATAGTATGCTCGGGTTTGTAGAATATTGTGATCATTGAGTTTGAGGATTCTATAATTTTAAAGTTCACATCAGTGAAATATTTATTTTTTATTTCAAAGAATGTTATTTGATCCAGTTTATCATATGATGTTACTAACACATGCACGCATGATTTAAGAATGTGCATTTAAATTGCAAAAATTGAACAATTCACTGTAGCAGGCTAACGTAAAGAGGGCGGATCTTGAAATAGAGTACAATGGTTTTTATGATGTCAATTATTAGCTGTATAATAACCCTTTGGGTGTAGGGTGTGCCAAATGTTTATGACCTGGGTATAAATAAGAGGAGAACACACTCTTGTAAGGAGTTGTACGCCAGCTGTAAAGGCAGAATAGATAAAATCCATAGAGAACCAGAAATGAGAGGACTGACAGTGTTCCTTTGTGTCTTCCTGTGCATGGCCGCTACTCTGATGGGAACCGCAGAATCAGGAGCAATTGACAGTGGAGCTGTGGATGCCCAAGGTACGGATTCTCTCTTCCCCTCTTTTCCTTTCAATGCACAGACACACACACAATACGCTTATAAAAGCTAATTATACACCGTAGGCTTTTTAAGGTTTTGAATAATTTTCCAGTAGCACCACTGAATTCATAAAATATTCGAGTCGCCCTTTGACAATTCAAAGAATAGCAAAGACGTATACTGAACATTTGATCATATTCATGATAGTTCAGAGCATTCAAAGTTGACTTTAGACAACAAATATCAAGAATCAGAGACAAGAAACACATTTTGAAGGTGAAAAATTGATTTTTCATTGCCTCTAAATATATTTTACTTGAAGATTTTGCTTATATAAAAGACAACTATTTCCTTGTGGTCGTATCTTTCTTACATATTTTAACACGAAGATAGCTCTAGATTTTGGTGTCATTATGTAACATCTTTAGCTTTTCGATTAAAGAATTATTATTAAACATGAAAGATTAAAGAACAAATTCATTGGTCAACATAGGCTTAGGATCATTTGTTATTGATAAGTTATTTTCTCACCATTAGGTTTCTTTGTCCTAACATGTTTCTTTTTGTTTTTGCTTCATTTTTAGGTCTGGGTACTGATGGTAAGAAAACATCTTTCTCATCAGGAGTAAAATTTACATTTGTTTCCCTCTGTGAATAAATACATTAACGCAGCAAATGTAAAACATTTAGGGAACAAGTTGCACATGACATGCTAAGCAAACGGGAAATTTAAAGCGTTGTTGAGCCTTGAGAGGTTAAAAAATATAAATAAAATTGCTTGAAATGGTCCTTTAAATACTTTGTTTCTGCAACGAGTCTACAAAATATAGGAGTTTTAACTGATAAGGATACAGTATCTAACAAAAGTAATCCGACCTTGGACCAAATATATTCTAGTAGAAATGTGACATTATGGTGCCTAAGTCAGCTTTATTCTCATTTATACAGGTCTGGGTTTTTTAAATTACGAAGGCAGACGTGCTTTTGGAAGATTCCTAAATCTTTATAAAACGATGAATAGACTCTTGCATGATGACAAGTTTTGTTTTGATTTCATTGTATGTATTACCTTTCACTGAAGGAAATGCATACGTAAGGAATAGAATATTACAAGCAAGACTTTGTCATATCACCTTTTCCATCAAGAAGTATTTTATTATATCTTTAAGACAATGACAAGTTATATCATCGCTGCTCTTTACTATTAAGATCTAAACCTAATCATTGTGCATGTTATTTGTAGACAGAAGACCTGTTCTGCTGGAGGTGCTATTGCCTAAATGGTGTAGTACATTATGTCTGATAATAATTCTTTTTCTGTGGTGTGTAACCTTCAATTATTTATAAATGGTACGTTTCTATTTCATTAAATTGCATATCTCTTTCATTGTTAAAAAGTTTCATGTGATGAAGCTGCTGATAGATAACTAAGTATTTTGCTTATTTCAGCCAAGAACGAAGGGGCTCCAGCAAAGGGCGGTGAGTGTTTATACCATTTAAAATTTAGTACTAATATTTCGTATATAGAGCTTTACTATTTTGAAACAATGAGGCATTCGGCCGCATAAAGAATCCCGCTTTCATAACATATCCAAATAGATAAAATACTTCTCTAATTTAGACTTGATTATATTGGTACAAAACTATTTCTGTTGAAAATATTTTTTGATGCAAAACAAGATTGTCCGATGTATATCGAAGAATAAATGACTGGAAAAATATTAGTAGTCATAAATAGTTAAATCGTTCTTCAGATTCTCCTTAACAAATATACATTACGTTTTCTTTTTGTTGCATTACGGACAAAGCTTCAATCATAATTATCAACCTTTCTAAAATTTGTAAAGATATCTCCGTTTACATATCATCCCGTGGCTCATCGTTTTTCCGATATGACCAACTGTGGGTTCTTGCTTACTCCGACATTGGAAGTACTAATTACCTGGATAAATTTTATCTTTCTACAGTTCAGGAAGGCTCTCTAAAGTCGAAATTAATAATTACTTTAATAATATGTAAACTCTCCAGAAACTTATTAATCCAGATTTTAGTCATAATGTTATTTAATTCAATTAACAATTTATACATTGTTTATGTCCTTCCGATCCAGTTCATTTAATTTGTTTGTTAATTTGGTTTCATTTTGTTTCCAACTCTATTTCATATATTCTATATAACCTTGCAGGGAAGAGACTGTGTATTGGTTCAGGCTGTTTCTTTTAACGAAGTAAGTTTCTACTAATTACAAGCTCATTATTTACTTTATATACTATTTTTCAATTTCTTTCCTTAACATTTAATAGCAACCATGTGGCTCATCCGGTTATTCCAGAAAAACCTCGTTTGTGTAAGTGTAGAGATTATACGTTTGTTTTTCTGTTAGAAATGAAGATCATTTTATTGTCTGTCTTCCCCAAGAGCGGCATGAACACAATTGAGTTTTCCAAGCTTATTTAAATACGTTATATATTTGAAGTATTAAAGAAATACTTCAAAATGGACTTCCTATTCCTATTTCAAACTGGTTGACTCGTTCACTTATTTGATATATTATTAGGTAACGCAAATACAGCACACTCCTTTGTTTTTCGTACAGACTACTTCAGAAACCTTCCTAAAAATAGTTTGATAGCCCATGCACAATTCTTGTAGATCATCTACGGACAAACATAGAATATTTACTTAAATAAAAAAGATAAAAGAACTCATCGATATAAACATAGATACTTTCCGTTGTACAATTTATTTTATAATGGAATTGATATTGGAAGTTATATTGGAGAAGGCAAAATTGATGGATATGGCTTTTCCTTACTTTTGGGATTGGAAAATGTATTTCTTAGCATAAGTTACACATAGAAAATATTACGAAACAAACTATTGTGTGACCTAATAGAATCTACAGTTATCGGAAGAGGAAACACGAAAGTCAGAATCTCTGGTATTTCATTATTTTGTTATGGTTCCTACTTTATTCAAAGCATCACTTTGAAAAATAGGATGATATAAAGAAATAATGAATGTTCAGTCTAGAAATCCGAAATATGTATCTATCAGAACAGTTTCTTTGAAAACATCCACTGGTGACAATTAAACGATGGCCATTGATTAAAGTTTAAATAAGCAAAACATTACAAAACGTCGCTTACGAATAAATACATTAGTTATATAAGTTTTTTTTCTCGTGTTAGTTTGCAAATTATCTATATTTTTGCTATTCTGGAATTCATTTTTCATTAGTTACTATCAACCTGGCAAAAATTACAAAAACACGAAATTTTCTTATCATATGAGAAAGAATTGACAAGATGACAATGAAAACGGTTCAACATATTTCCTTTTTATACAATAATGCAGGCATCACATTAAAGGGAGAGTACATATTGCATCTTATTTATAACTCAGAATACGGAGGAGGCATGTTTTTCTTGGCACAAGGCCCAGTTTGGAGACTGTCCTGAACGTCTCGAAGTTATTTTCTTTACATGGTTGTAGTTTTCGATGATTTAATGCCACTGTTTAGTATTTGTTAGGCTATACATGTCGGCCGGTATGTTTCGTGGAGGATGACCCGGAGAAGACCTCTGAAAATGAGCGACTGAAGGAAAGCTGCTGGCAACGTTTCCCACACACCAGCGTTGGCCAATCCGATAATCAAACTCATGACAGAGAATTCAGAATTATGCTGTGCGTCACAACGTTTGTCCTTTTACGTGTTTGTTACTTTCTAGATTTGACGCCATTTTTCAGTACACGTTCCGTGCTTCAAGGCTGCCAGCCTGTTTGGTGGAGGAAAACCTTTCAAAGAATAATTTCATAGGAAGCTCCTGGCAACATTCCTTACACACCCACTTTGGTCGAGACGATACTCGTGTACGAGGTCTGTTAAGTCTAAAGCCTTAAATTACTCTACCGCACGGTTGATGTCCTCGGGTCTCTTTATAATAACTAACATACTACGTATTTGAAATTATTTTTATAGCAGTTCCATGCCAAAGTAAATTGCAACTGATGCTTGAAATGTTCAGATTTACGTTTTAATGAGAACATTTAGATGGAACAAAATTCATATTCGTTTTTAAACAGCAAAACCACACAGAAAAACTCGAAGTTTGTATGTCATTATACATTTTACAATTGCAATATAAAAGTGATGAACGCATGTTAAAAGCAAGATTGTCAAACGTTTAAGTAAACTATTTCCACGAGCAGTAGTGTATGCAATCATCATTGGCATATCATGCATCTAGGATGAAAATAATTTTCCCTTAAGTACTTGGCCATCATTTGCATCCTTAAATGAAATACTAAGTCGCCCAATGCTCTCTTTCTACTCTCTCTCCTAAATGGATATTGTGTATATTAATTTCAAATAAATGATATATTGAAAAGCAATATATAGATGGCAATGTGTGTGGAACAGCCTTCGGAATATCCAAATCCACCACTCTGGAACGTGACATTCCTAATAAGGAAGAGCGTACAGAAATGAGGCGTTATTTTACCGTTCGCATACAGAATATACAAACCTGCCCAATACATTACTCCTGAAGTGTAATCCTCAGTCAGAATGCATTCTTTATCTCTGCCACAGACAGTATGCATATCCTTGTCCAATGCGTCATCTAATGCAACCCGTTCAGACCGAAGTTATCGACATCAATTAGGAAGCTTTTTATGCCTCGCCAACAGAGAAAACGTTTTCAAAGAACTTGGCTTACCTAACAAAGCATGTTCCTATTATAGCAATATTATATTTGTACCATTATCATTTATTTGATATACCTTTCAGACATATTTTACTGTTAATCTTTTATCTTGAATCACGCGATATTTACTTTTATTTGAACGGTATTATGTCCTTAATGTTTGCTTTGGAAAATTTTATCTTCTTCTTTATAATTGCGGACCACAAGGTTGAATCGTATTTATGTTACAATGATTGTACTGATGATCATATATATGTTTCTGTGTGTGTGTGTGTGTGTGTGTGTGTGTGTGTGTGTGTGTGTGTGTGTGTGTGTGTGTGTGTGTGTGTGTGTCTCAATCATATAATTTAGAGGAAAATATATACAGACAAGTTATTTTTCAGGCTGGAAGAAGACCATGGGCCACCAAGGACTGTGACTTAATACGACCAACGAGTACAACACATCATGCAACTAATCAACATTGTTCTTCTAACTTGTGTAATCACCACCTGACGCTTTACATATATTTTCTGTTCTTCATTGTCTTTTTGATGAAATATAAAGATGATATTTGAGACATTTAACTGTTCAACTGAAATTAAAAGAACGCCTTGGCGAACTTTACGATACGAACATCTGACGACATTTATTCCTATGTTAAGTCGCATTGAAATGCGAACTGCCTCGACCCACATCTACTATCGCCGTATATAGCAGTTAAACCAGATATTCCATGTTTGCATTTCAATGCGCGCAATAAAATGATAACTAGTGTAACAGTTCCTCTGATAAACATGAATACAGGAGAACTTTCTATGGAATGCTTAACAAAAATAATATAGAATCTATACAAAATATTCATCAAACTGAATTTTTTTCCATGAATGTCCTATTGTTATATACACATTAAATGCCTAACAAATTTAGATTGTGCTGCGTTTTCGTATTTATTTTGTAATTACAATACAAATGTTTTATGAATGCTAACAGCACCATTTCTTGCTTGAGAGAATTTTCGTATATAGCCACACAATCAAACATTATGTAGGGTCTTCATTCTTCAGGATAAAAAGGAAAACAGGAAAGGTAGAGTTGAGATGGTATGTGTCAGGATTTGTATAAACGTGAGAGGTGTGTGGGACTGCAGGACATGCACAATGATTGCGCCGACCGTTCAAATAAATCAAATTATCACGTAGGTTCTTAGTTTGAAAGCGAAAACAAACAATAGCATGGGAGTAGAGAGGATATGACTTTTCGAAAGGATTTTTTCGTGGATAGAACTTTTATGGTGGTAGAGGATTTGTCGCTGCCTTTTCCGGTTAGCTGTTTGTTTTCAAAAAGGAGGTAATGGGATGGGCAAACACTTTCGGTCCCTAAAATGGTAGCTTAATTAGATGCGTATTTATATTTGCAAACCGGCTTTTGATGGCATAGACTTATATTTATGGAGTGTGAAAGCATCTTTCATATATCTGTTTATAAGATAAAAAGAAGTTAGTCTGTATACACACCTAACTGCTTCCTTTATCTTTACTTAATACAGATATATTCCATTCGTTGTTAGTATGGAGGCCCGAACGGTACAATGCACTATGAAAATAATCTAGTTTTCTTTTCATATTATAATAATGTAATGCATCCGATCAAAACAAACAAGAACGATACAATCCTGGCACGGATTGTATTTTATTAAACAAAAACTAATCACAACATTATTTTGTGAAGCCCGGAAGATTGAACTAACTGGTATTCTGGATGATTTCGCCTGTTTACATACAAACTGAAACACGCATGCATACATACATACACAGATACATAGATGCATACATACATATATACATACGTACGTAAGCACGTACGGACAGACGAACATACATACATGTGTCAGGACAAACATTGATGCATACATACATGCATCCAGACATTGATACAGACATACATACATAGATACATACATAGATACATACATACATACATACATACATACATACATGCATGCATACATACATACATATATACATACATGCAGACATACATATAGACATGCATACATAGATACCGACATACATACATGCATACCGACAGACAGACAGACGGACATATAGACACAAACTAAAAATAGGAAGTCATACGAATCAAAGGAAAACTAAAAGCCGTATCAAACCACGTTCCAAATGGTTCTTCCGAAAATGACATAAGAACCAGACCCTAACGGCTACAGCTTAAGACATTTCGATCCATGAACTGGAAATTGCCGAGGTCACACACATTGACACTATAAATATAAGTATATTCCAGTACGTCTTCATAATTCTCTGATTATGATTCTAATCTGATTCTCAAAGCCTTTGTAGAAAACTTTCCAGGTCAAGGAGTATAACGAATAACCGATTGGGAAAATAATTTTCCTTTAGTAAATATTTCATTGGCGACACATTTGACGGAAAACGGCGACATGTCCTAAAGAGGTTGTTTTTTTAGAAGAAAAAGATTTCTAAAATGCTATCTGTTGATGCGTCAATCACTAAAGCAACTTTCTAAAATGTTAAAATTCATGCAACTCAACTAATGAGAACAATTTAGGTGAAGAAATAAGCCCATGAGTGTTAAAAGGACAAATGCCGACTAGCTCATTCATGTGTTTCACTCGTTCCTCATTTCAAATTAATGTTCAATTGCTCTTTATAACGATATTTTTGTAACCCGTGGTATATGGTTATATCTATACTCTCTTTAACTTTTAATTTCTGACTGTAAATTGTAAATATCATCTATACTCAAGATATTAGATTATTAATGTTTTTTGCACGAGTATAAAGTTCCACTGTAAGATATTAAGAGTATAAATTGTGTAGGATCAATAAATAATTGTTGACGAAGGAGTTTATAATCGGTATTAAGAATGTTAATGTTTAAATCTCTCGACAACTTTGGGGTAATGTCTGATTGGCTAGTGGGTCAGTTGGGTACCAGACAGCTTGGGTACTATGGTAACAGTTAAAAATAGATCGGTATTGTTAAGGTACTGTAGATGATTTTATGACATATTTCAAAATGCAATTCTTTTGGCTGTTCAAGCACTTACCTTTGCTCAAAATCTAAAGAAAGTTGTAGGATGAGAAGCTTTTCATGAAAACATGGAGAAAATGTTGTGCAAGGAGTCAGCTTTATATTTATCCAGACAGGTTGAATATGCAACCGCTTTTAATGAACCAAGATCTTATAGTCTAAGATTAAACAAGACCTAACATCAGCTTTAAAATGCGTTATAAGATTTATCTGTTGATATAAACATTACATAATGTGAATTATGTTAATTTGTTATAGACAATCATCACAATCTAGGTGTGGTCCTATTTCAAATCTCATGTTCATCTTCAAGACAAAAAGACACGACATAAATCTGACAATCAACTATACAAAACAACTGTGCCCCTTAACCAAACACATTTTAAGTCTAAGATCAAACTATTATCAGGAAAACTAACATCAGCTTTAAAATTCGTTACAAGATTTTCCCGTTGATATAAACATTACATACTGAGAATTATGTTAATTTGTTATAGACAATCATCACAATATAGGTGTGGTCATATTTCACATCTAATGTTCATCATTCAAAAAAATAACATGATATACATCAGACAATGAACTCTACAGAACAACTATTCCCCTTAGCCAAACACATTTTAGGTATGCCATTCAAATGGATTTTTCTGTGTGCAGCAGCAGACAAGGCTGCTCTCTTTGAACTAAACTTGTTATGTACAAACTGTGTACTGTGTAATGCATTATGTACTAATGTTGATAGAAATAAAGACAACATACGTTCTAAAGCCCTCTTATCAGTAATAATCGGACAATACAAGCACATGAAGTGCCAAATTAATTAGAATAAAAAGGTTGAAAAATTTACTTTTTCTATAAACGTTGAGAAAATACAGTACCTATGTAATAAGACTGAACCGTGAATTGGAAATAAAATTGTATCAGGTATATCAAATGAAATCTGTTTCTGTACTTTGTTCTGTAGCATTTAATTTTAGTATTCGAGTATCGAAGGATATAGTTAGAACATAACTAATTATGTACTCTTTAGGCTTCATTGTCTAAAAGGAACAAGCAACAAAACGCCAGTTGGCAGAAAAATAGCACTTGTTTTGCATAACTTGTTTAAATAAATATTCGCAATAGTAACTTTAAAATATATATGCATATATAGACATGGTTTGATTTAACAAGCACGTTATAACCAAATTAAATTTCAGAGCAATGTGCAAAAATGGGCAGTGTTCACAAGAACGGTAACGTTTTGAACAAATGGACAATTTCTCGAACGTATCTAAAGAGACATTGTGGTAACAACTTTTTTCAACCAAAGAATATTCTTTTTTTCGCAAAATTAAACATGTCATCCTTTAAGAGATACATGCAATCAAATTACCATATTACAAGTAGTTTATTTCAAATAACACATGAGGCATAAAAGAAATAGAACATAGCAGTGTTTGAAATAAGTATTTAGTGACCTTGACGATGAAAGCTTGATGCGCGAAAAGGGGTAGAGAGCGTTTTATGGGCATATGAAACACAGTTGATTTCTAAATGGACTATATGTGAAATCTCCTAGAGATTATTAAAAATAAGAATAACTACTTGGTAAAGATTTAATATGTTTAAAAATGTTTTCAAACGATATGAATAATCACAAATGCTATTCAGAACTCCGGAAAAGAAGACGGAAGGTACATTTATCTTTCATTTTGTCTTGTCATTTTTGTGAATCGAGGAGAATAATATGGCATACGATTATAATATGATTAGTTTGGCATATTTTATGTTTTGCTTATCTTTAAACATCATCTCATTATCAGAAAACGTATAAAGAGGACGAATATCGTCATTTCTTCAAAAGAGAATACACATCAGCAAACAAGATGGGCATTAAGGAGAAAAATAAATAAATTTAAGACTGTATGTATGCGTCTGAAATGATGCCAACAGAAACACTTATGGAATAAAAGCCGATTTAAATACATATTATCTGTAATTGTATCACCATTTTTATTATCTAATCCCATCATTAAAAAGATATGTTATGAAACCCAACATATTGGATATATCTGAATTAAACAAATATAATAAATATAATAAATGTTATGTGATATTTCACAGTCGATAGGCTTAAAGAGGTAAAAAGATATTATTGTTGGAAAAGATGTTAAGCAAGGCTTGGACCAGGAGGAGAGAATCATAACATCTTGAAGTAATCACTAACATTAACTTCATAGAATTAACCCAGTCATGAATGGATAAAGTATTCTATTTCAATTAAACTTTTTAAATTATTACTTTCTTATTATGTCCTTTAGGATCAGTGACAAAAGAGAAATGTCATTTCTTTAATTGTCCCATTTCCCAAATATTTCGATTCATTGACCAAATTATGTTAGGCTAGCTGCAGAGAAGATATCTCTAGAATGTGCACTGATGAGCCTTTCTAAATTCTCAAGCTTTTTAAATTGTTTTCTGTAAACTTACTTTCATGAATTACATATTTTAATATATTTATTGTTTTTATTTTTGTAAATCTTAAACCACACATGACTGTTCATCCTCATCCTGTTGTAAATAATCTCGGCTACAATCTTTTTTTAAAAAAAATTTGATGACCTAATCAACAGTACTATTTTCTCACTGTCAGTGCAAAATCAAACTTGAAATTTCTTCATGGGTACAATAATTGGTGTTTGAAAAGTAGGGTGACTGACACATTGATAGAGCGGTTCACTTCTGAGTGATGGTGACAACGTCTTTCATATATTGTGGTACTTTACATTCTTTCCTGCATAGACGTAGGGGCTCATGGAGGTGTTGGAGAATTATGACATCTAATTGTAGACATTCCACTTGCTAGGCTATCCAGCCTTGCTGAACTCGACAACAGTTGTTTCTTGTTAAGTTGTTTATGATAGGAAGTCTTTCGATGGCGTTTAGGACTGTGTCATTGACAATATTTTCTCGGGAGTACAGCTTAAAACAGTGTTCTACTTAATGCGCCATCTGTATTTATGATCAATGATAATATAACCTGTACCCAATTTTAGTGGGGATATTTTTTTTTATAAAGTTGGACAAATACCCTTCTTTATCCCGTCGTACATATGTCTCTTACAGCATGAATCTGGTGACGTTTTGGATGTTCTCACATAATTTGTTCAAGGACGTCAGTGTACAGGTATATAATAACTTCAGCGGGTATACAGGTGAAATAAGGAAATTAGGTCTCTGTGGGATCTTGTAATTTAATCAGACATGATGAATCACTACAAGACGAACAGCTATGTATGTATGTATGTATGTATGTATGTATGTATGTATGTGTGTGTGTATGTACGATTCTATGTAAATAAGTTTATATATATATATATATATATATATATATATATATATATATATATATATATATATATATATATATATATATATATATATATATATATATGTACGTATGTATGTATGTTTGTATATATGTATGTATGTTTGTATGTATCTATGTATCCATGCATGAATGAATGTATTTATGTATGTATGTATGTATGTATGTATGTATCAATGTCTTTATGTGTTTTTCCTCATGTATGTATGTATGTATATGTATGTATGTATGTATTTATGTATGTATGTATGTATGTATGTATTTATGTATGTATGTATGTATGTATGTATGTATGCATGTATGTATGTATGTATGTTTTGGTGTATGTTTATCCTCATGTATGAATGTATATGTATGTATGTATGTATGTATGCATGTATATATGTATGCATGCATGTATGTAGGCGTGTTTAAATTTGTAGATAAATCGGCGGTATCATCGAGAGTAGTAGGTAGTTAAATATTTTTAGACTGACATACTAAAGTTGAGATTAGTTATTTTTTGAAATAAAAATACAATCCACGCTAGGATTGTATGGATCTTCTTTGATTTTGACTGTATGTATGAATCTATTTGTCCGTCTGTCCGTCTATCCGTCTGTCCGTCTGTATGTATGTATGTATGTATGTATGTATGTATGTATGTATGTATGTATGTATGTCATGACCTAGGTTTTTCCTCATGTTGTATGTATGTATGTATATGTGTTTGTGATTTAAATGTTTAACATAGCTTTAACAATTTTTCAGTCATATCGCTACGATGTCTGCAGTGTGGCAGTTTAAAGTTTAAAGTGATGTTTAGCACTGGGGCATCGTGCCGCAGACATGTAGCATGATATCCCACCCAGTCACATTATCCTGACACCAGGCCTACTAGTCCTAACACTAACCACTTAACAGAGAGCGCCTAGTAAGGCAGCTGTTAGTACTACTTTTAGAAGTCTTTGGTATGACTCGGCCGGGGTTCTAACCCACGACCTCCCGCATCCGGTATGTATCTATGTATCTATGTATGTATGTATGTATGCATGCATGTATGTATGTATGCATGAATGTATGTATGTATGTATGTATGTATGTATGTATGTATGTATGTATGTATGTATGTATGAATCTATGTATGTATGTATCTCTTTATGTATGTTTTTCCTCATGTATGTATGTATATGTATGTATGTCTGTATGTCTATATGTCTGTATGTATGCATGTATGTGTGCGTATTTAAATTTGTATATAAATCGGCGGAATCATCGAGAAAAGTATGTACTTAAATATTGTTAGCATGACAAACTAAAGTTGAGATTAGTTTTTTTCAAAAAAAAATACAATCCACTGGATCTTGTTTCATTTTGATTGTATGTATGAATGTGTCTGTCTGTCTGTCCGTTCGGCTGTATGTATGTATGTATGCATTCATGCATGTAGGTAGGTATATGTGCATGGATCCATGTGTGTATGTATGTATGTATGAATCTATGTATGATTCTAAGTATGTATATATGTACAGATGTGTTCGTGTTTCAAATTGTATGTAAATCGGCGGAATCATCGAGAACAGTAGGTTCTTAAATCTTCGTAGCTTGACAAAGTAAGGTTGAGATTAGCTTTTGTCTAATAAAGATACAATCCGTGCTAGGATTGCAACGTTCTTGCTGGATCGCGGTCGGATGCATGACACCAGTTTAATGTGAAAAATAAACTGGATCATGTTCATAGTGCAATGTCAAGTTCGTGCGTCTATACTAACACGAAAGGAAGATATCTGTATGAAATAAAGCTAAGAGAGTAGTTAGATGTGTAAATAGACTTATTTCTTTTATGTCATAAACAGATATATGACAGATGCCTCCACACTCGCTAAATATGAAGGAAATCCATTAAAAAAAAAAAAACCGGTTGGCAAATACAAATCCCCGCATAACTAAGCTACCATTTGTAGGGACCGAAATCAATAGCCCATCAAATCACCTCTTTTTTGACAACAAACACCCATCCGGAAAAGACAAAGACAAATCCTCTACCATCATGACTTTTTTTTCAACAAACAATCTTTGAGAAAAAAATCATACCATCCCTACGTTCTTGTTATTGCTTGTTTTGCTTTTAAACTAACACCCTACATAATAATATTATTTATCTGAACGGCCGGCGCAGTCCTGCACCACACAACCCCAACAATGTTTTAAAAATATTGACACATATCATGGCAACTCTACTTCTATTGTTTCTCTCTGAGGAATGAAGACCCTACACAATTTTTGATTCTATTGCTATATACGAAAATTCTCCCACGCAAGAATTGCCTGATGGTTTTAGCATTCATACGCCATTCATAAGCCATTTGTTTGGTAATTACAGAATAAATATGAACACTCAATACAATCAAAACTTGTCAAGCGTTTAATGTGGATATAACAATAGGACATTCCTGAAACATAATTCAGTTTGAAGTAAATTTTGTACGGGTTCAACACGATTTCTTTCAAGGAG